>CATLJY010000315.1:0-95676 GCA_949987705.1 Thereva unica | reverse complement strand
CCGTATGATGAAATTGTTGCATCTGACATCCAGTGAATATTGTTATTATTCTTCTTGTGTTATTTCGTTGTCTTTTTTTTAAAAATAAACAAAGAAACTAAATATTTATAATGATGAACATAAATGGCTAGATTTTTTGGGATGGTTGGGGCGGAATGTATTTCTTTCAGGGTTCTTAGTAGTGCTTTTCCTTGTCAGCTGGTGGTTATCCATACTATGGGCTGGCAAGGGAATGAACTACAGTGACACGGCTCAAGCAAGGCCAGGAGAAGGACGGAAGCTAAGATGCATAGTCACAGGTAAGTGGTGAACCAACCGCGGTAAGGCCCGGCCACACACCCACGACCCCTCCGGCGAGCTAGATAACTCCGTGTGGCCGGCGTAGGAGTTCCGGAATTTTGTTTCCTTTCTTATGTATGGTATTGGCTCCTTGGTCATGCTTTTCCGGGCTTATGGCTAAGGGGTAATACCTCGCATAAGTGGCGCCCATTATTTTATCGCGCCATTATGCTATTACATTTTCCAGTGCAATAAAATATGTCACTTGACTCTGTATGATATACACAATTTTTTTTGCGAGTTATTTTATTCTTAGGGATGCATTTTTTTTAATAAAATTTTTAACTTTCATCTCCAGATTTTGAGTAAAGTGGGACCTAGACTATCAATAACATTGTGCAATAATATTGAGTAAAATATTGACGGTTTCTTCTTTGCCGCAGCAAACTTTCAATATCACCCAAGACCGTCAATTATATTGAACAAAACAAAATATTTCACTAGGTCTAGGGGCCTCATAAAATTTAATTTCCCCCCCCCCCCCCCCAAGAATGTTTCTGGATCCACCCCTGCTACTCCTGTTAAATTCCTCTCGCCCTATAATCTCTCCTTCAAACAATCAACACGAGCTTTAATATTCATCTATTTCTTTATATAAATGATAAAATTAAATTGATCCAAGTTAAAACAAATTGATTTCCATTCAAAAATTCGATTATTTCCTGATACAAAAATACAATAATCATAACACATTCATTTTCTAATGCATCGCCCATCTATTCATACACAATTGGGTGGTAAGCCGCACCAATTAAACAATAGTCTGGTCCAAAAATGATTTCCCTTTTTACGAACTCATAAATATGTTCATGTAATTAATGCCATCCATATCAAACATTTCCAATCAGCTCCACTTTTATTTAGGCTAGCAGCACTAAATATCGCCGACTCGATTTACATGCTCTCGTGTATCACAGGACGAAACTCATTTGAACAGAGTTTCGAATTGTCAATGGGAGCGTACGTACGTACTTTGTAATGTCCTAACTAAAGCTCTCGAAATTTTCAATTGACTCAATTGTTACGGCACTAAAATAACGAAAATCTATTCGGTATTCGTTGAAGCGGTGCTGATTCTATAACTTCGGTACGCGTCAATGGTGAAACACAAAAAGCGTGGGAGCAACGGCCTGAATACAAAATCGGGCTACAAATCCCACCCTCGAACCTGCTAAAATGGCGTCGGATGGGGATAGTTTAAGTGCTGCTGATCCAGATCCTGGGAGCGTTTAATTTAAACAAGATAAAGGCAATAAAATCTACGCACAAGTTCCAGTGTCCCCCATAAACTAGCTTAGGACTGCCATTGGATACTATCGCCGAGGCACCCCCTTCCCCGGTGCTTTGCACGCTAAATTAATTATTTCCAATTTCAAGTTTTGCTAGATCCTGGAATTTGACATTGATTGTTGCTGAAAAGTTCAGTTCCAGGACACCCATGCATTTGTTTTATGGTGCCCAGGGATAGACCCAATTTTCATCCCATTACGTAAATCACATGAAAGAAATCCACTTAAAGGATCTGATATGTAGCGCTCCCTCAAAGTACGAGGGACTGCCTCCTTCACCTCCTCCTCCACCGGCGATACATCTTATTTTTCCTGACCATATATATTGGAGCTGGATGTTGGGGAGAACATAATTTATAATTTAGCCGGTAATATCTAAGTAATTTCCAGCCATAAAATGCCGAAATTGTGCCGCCGAGGACTTACTTAAAGTGTGGCCGGCAGCGCAGTACTTGATGGGGAGGGGTGGATTCTGATGTGGATAAATGCGAGTTTTCATATTGAAGAATTATTTTTTGGGTTTTTATGGAATGGAATTCGAGCATCCTTTTTGCCTTTATATAATAATTTAAGCGAATACCAGAGCTTGCTAGTGCCAAGGGGCCAAGTCATAAATGCATTCATATTAATCCGGAGCAAATACTACGGCTACATTGCACAAGTAAACAAAGTTCTGTTCTTTGAAATTGGACCCCACAATATAAAGAAAACAAAACAATACACTAGAGAATTTGAGTGGAGGTACAAATTCTTTTACTTGAACGTTAATACAAGAAGAAATGGGATAATCTGAGTGGCAAGCATTATCAGTCTGATAAGGACCTCATACTATGGAAATTAATTGAATTAATGAAAATTCATTACAATAATAAAAAAAATAGTTTAAAAAAACTAAAAAATACGCTTTTATTTTAAAATGAACTAAAAAGTAAAAAATAATTTTGAATGTAAAGTTTTTATTGCTCCAGCTAGTATATGGAAACAACCTACCTTTCAAATGTAAAAAAGCGTGGGGCTCTTTACCTGTATTCATATATATGCCACATATTTTATTAACATCGGAACTTTTCGCCCCACGCTTTTTTACATTTTGAAAGGTAGGTTGTTTCCATATACTAGCTGAAGCAATAAAAACTTTACATTCAAAATTATTTTTTACTTTTTAGTTCATTTTAAAATAAAAGCGTATTTTTTAGTTTTTTTAAACTATTTTTTTTTATTTTCTACTTTTTAGTCTATTGACGTGACAACGCCTTATAATTCGGTATACCCTGGGAGTAATTCGCAAAAAAGTTATCAGCAAATTCTCCGTTACCTTATGACTCATCGCTCTGTTCGAGTCTCCAGTCTCAAGTCTTAAGTCTCAACTCTCAACTCTCAGCTCTCAACTCTCAACTCTCAAGTCTCAAGTCTCAAATCTCAAGTCTCAAGTCCCAAGTCTCAAGTCTCAACTCTCAACTCTCAAGTCTCAAGACGTTGTCACGTAAAAACTTCGCCCGTATACGGACTTTACAGGAAACCAGGTATTTTTATATGTATTCTCCCATATTAGATTTAAAATGATGTCACTCAGCTTACTGTACTACACTCTTCATAAGCTTTTATTTGATACCCATACCAAGCGCGTTGTAAAGAAAAAGGTGATCCACATTTTGGGTTCGTCGTCATTTTGTTTCGGCCGCCATTTTGAATTTGGAGTGACTCCACATAGATAATAGTATTCTACTTGTCATATCCTTTCATTAGATACCCATAACGAGTGGGTTGTAAAGAAAGCCATAGTCCGCCATTTTGTGTTAGTCGCTATTTTGAATTTTGAATGACGCCACTTAGTAAATTGTATTCTACTTGTCATACCCTTTCATTAGATACCCATATCGGGGGTCGGGGAGCACAATTGCAAAATTCGGCCGCCATCTTGGAACCGCCATCTTGATTTTTTTTTAAAATGGTCAGATTGCATTGTCATCCAAACTAAACATGTATGCAAAATTTCAGCTTAATCGGAAACCGGGAAGTGGGTCAAATTTAACTTCCAAGATTTTATTACATAGTTACAAGTGAAGCTAATAAAAGCGTATTAAAAATATAGTTTGAATGAACTAAAACCTAAAAAAAATATGAGTGTGCTTAAGACCACACTTTAGAAGTAAAACTTTTGTGCCCAGCAGCTAGTAATATTATCTATTGCAGTATAGTGGAAAGTCTGTCGTATAAGTACGCTTAGAGAAAAGTCAGGGCAACGACAGATGTAGGAAACATAGTGACGAGTCTACTGACGGACTTGATACAAATACTATTTAAAAATATCAATATTTATGAATTCCTATTTACATTAAAGCCCGGTATGCTAGGCTCAAGGAATTTGCTCAAGAAAACTTCTGCATTTATTCCCTTAAGAAAAAGTGACAGTTGGTAAGAAATTTTGGCATTTGTCTAATTGTCATTGCTGACAGTACAGTTGTTTTTTAAAGGGTTCAACGATTACTTAAAATGCAAGGCTTCCTTCAACTTCTACTTTCAATTAAAAAAAACCCATGAAACGTCAAATTACTTAAAGAAATAAGTGCCTCGACACTTATTTCTGTAAGAAAAACCAAAATTTTATGAATAGCGACATCTGCGCGTCATTAAAAAAACACGATTTTTCTGGTGTGATTTCTTGAGCCTAGCATACCGGGTGAAGAAATCGCAGCAGAAAATATTTCTGAGCCATTTCTTGACAATTTTTTTACATAGGTTTAAGATAGGTCAAGTAATTACTTGAGCCTAGCATACCGGGCCTAAAACCTAAAACCGAGGAAAAGGTTTTATAATAACTGAAATATTTTTGATTGAAAATGGTTTAAAAATCGCGTAAAAACTGCATCAAGTGAGGTTCCATATATCGCGGTACTTTTGTCTATTTAGGCGTTTCGCTCCCAGGAACGCTCCTCGCGCACTTTGTGGATGAAAATAGAAGTGGGGTGGTACCTCTTATCATCCCCACTTTCCTCTTCATCCACAAAGTTCGGACGTGCCGTTTCTGAGGGATGCCACAGCGAGGGATACCCAATCTCCGCTGGAAGGATGGCATGGACCAGGACGCTCAGAGCTTAGGGGTGCCAAACTGGATGATATCGGCTCCGAACGGGATCGATGGAGAGAACAATTAGGAGAGGCCACGACCAGGACACGGTTGTAGAGCCGTTAAAGAAGAAGATCTGCCTACACACATTCCATGGTGATTTATCGTGACGTAGCGTTTGTGGTATGTCTGGATGAAATGTTAAAACCTTAGCGAAGTTCTCATCATATTCTTCATTTTTCATCAAAGTTTCTGATAAAGTACTACATTCATTTTTTTTACAACTTAGTCATCTAACTCTTGTACGTTCGCATACATGTTTTATTAATTTAGCGAAAGTATTGATAATCCTGGTTTATTTAAACTCGAGTAAAAATAATTTTATTGGCTAATTTTCTTAAAAGCATACACGCGGTGCACCTAGTACCTACGTATAGCGACAAGCGCGCATGCCACACGGGTATGCACGCTCTCGCCACAGGCATGCTACCGTCACAGACACGAAAATCTAAACATTCGCCTGCTGGAAGTATGCATGCTCCGTTACCGCTACAGGCATGAATATTTATAATTGCATCCGCATCGGCATAGACCATTCCAAAGGCGAGTATTGTTTTACTGTCCAATGATGAGTCAGTCTACTTGAGTATGGTATTGGCACCCTTTATGGCCACCTAGCCAATTACCTGATTTCTTCGTTCCATACAATTTTTTAGGGAGCCAATTAATTTTAAAGGGAGCAAAAAGAAATGCAAAAAGCAATCAACCATTTTTCAAATACTTCTTTTATCTAGGGGTAGTTTTACTCCCTTAAGGGTTGAAAATAATTTACTTTTACCTGATAAAACCGAATTTGAAGCATAAAGTTGAAAAAACATTTTTTACAAACCTTTATATTTTCAGTCGATGTAGGGATAGTTTCAGCCCTTTACTATTTTCCCCTATCATAAAATTTGGCTTGTTTATATGATTATAAATAAAATTATCGCGAAAACCCTTAAAAAAGGGAGTTTTTAAGCATTTTTAAAGGTGACGTGCATATTTTAAGACTGTGGCCGGATTTTCGAAATCAGCGACCCAAAAAACATATCAGTGTGTTATAATGTTTTGACATAAACGATTCGTCGATTTGTTGCAATTTAAAAAAATTTTAGGTTCAGCACATCTCACCAAAGGGGAAGTGGGTACCAATTTAAAACAACAGTACCTCACACATTTAATTCACCACTTCCTTTTCGTATTCTAAGCACCCAAACCACTAGACATACGGTTTTAACAGTTTCGGTTTTATCAATTGAAGCGTGCAAAAAGTATTTTATATTGGAAACAATTCTTGTTTGTCTGTTTGTCCGGTACAAATCTTGTAATCGATTTTTTGAATACTTCTGGTTACCCGATCACCCTGAAATTTTGCACCCAGCTTCAGCTCCGATGACAATGTAATATGGTATACTCATTATACGGTTAGATCCTTGGGGCCGTCTCAAGAAGACGGATTACTGTTTTCTTCACGGAACAAATTTTGCAATCGATTTTTCAAATACTTCCGGATATTCTATCATCCTGAAATTTGCATACAGCTTTAGCTCTGATGAAAATGCAATATGGTATACTCAATTTACCTTTATATCCATGGCGGCCGTCTCAGGAGGGTGGATTGAAATATTCTTCACAACCCCTTCGAGATGGGTATCAAATGAAAGGGTATGTATGATAAGTGGAACACCATAAGCAATATAGTATACTTAATATATCGTTTGGTCCAAGGCGGCCATCTCAAGAGGGCGGATTACCATTTTCTTTACAACCCCTTCGAGATGGGTATCAAATTAAGTATGATAAGTAGAACACCATAAGCAATATAGTATACTCAATTTATCATTTGGTCCATGGCGGCCATCTCAAGAGGGCGGATTACCATTTTCTTCACAACCCCTACGAGATGGGTATCAAATGAAAGAGTATGATAAGTATAACACCATAAGCAATACAGTATACTCAATATATCGTTTGGTCCATGGCGGCCACCTCAAGAGGGCGGATTACCATTTTCTTCACAACCCCCTCGACATGGGTATCAAATGAAAGGGCATTAAAAGTAGAATGCCATAAGCTATGTCTTTAGATTCATGGCGACCATCTCATGAGGGCGGATGACCATTTTCTTCACAACACCCGAGACATGAGTATCAAATGAAGGGCTATGAAAAATAGAACACCATAATCAATATAGTGTATTCAATTTATCATTTGGTCCGTGGCGGCCATCTCAAGAGGGCGGATTACCATTTTCTTCCCAACTCCTTCGAGATGGGTATCAAATTAAAAGAGTATGATAAGTAGAACATCATAAGCAATAAAGTATACTCCATATATCGTTTGGTCCATGTCGGCCTTCTCAAAAGGCCGGATTACCATTTTCTGCACAACCCCTTCGAGATGGGTATCAAATGAAAGAGTATGATAAGTGGAACACCATAAGCAATATAGTATACTCAATATATCGTTTGGTCCATGTCGGCCACCTCAAGAGGGCGGATTAACATTTTCTTCGGAACGCTTCGACATGGGTATCAAATTAATGGGTATGATAAGTAGAATACAATAAGCTATGTCGTTAGGACATGCCATGTATAATAAAATAAGCTATGTGACGTAAATCAAAATTTAATGCGGACACCAGTTACATAATGGAAATTAATACCGCAAATTTTTTAAAGTAAAATGAAAAATAAAAGTTTTAAATAGTTACGACTGAAATTTAATTTATAGATCTTTTTATATGAAGAAAGCAGATACATCAATACAATCAAAAGCCATCTTTTCAGTAAAAGAGTAGTTTCGAGTACTCACAAATGGAAATAGTAAAAATTATCAGAAAAGAGATGCCGCTATTATTGAAATAAGAATCATATAAAATAAATTTAGCTTACTTCTTCATTTTAATTTTCAGGAATTTAAAAATTAAACAGATTGCTATATTATTAGTAGATTTAGGTAACAATTATCCGCATGTATCCGTCATAATATCATCAAGATGTTAAAAATTGATTGCAAAATATCACACATAAGACTAAAAAGCAGAAAATAATTATTTAGATACAAAAAACTTTTTAATATAGCACGTTTTTATAACGAACTAAAAAGTATAAAATAATTTCTCCTAGCCCCATACAGATTTAGAACCTCAAACATATCCCTAACACCATACAAATAGTCCTGAAAATTTGTGATTGTGAATTTGTAATAGCAATAAAAATATTTGTAAGATTTTAAACGAAAAAACGTGGGGCGCATACATAATTGATGAGAATGATTTATCAACCCAGCTACTCTACACTCCTTACTATTGTCTATAGCATGCGCGCACGTTTTTTCGTTTAAAATCTTACAAATATGTTTTTTTTTTTTAACTATATTTTTTAGTCTTTTAATGTGTTCCGACCTTTTTGTGGGGACCGTCACATTAGATTTAAAACAGCGTCACCCAGCTTACTATACTATATTCGACATACACTTACATTTGATAGCCATACCTACGGGGTTGTAAAGAAAAAGGTAAACCGCCATTTTGTTTTGGCTGCCATTTTGAATTTCGAATGACGTACGTAATTGTATTCTACTTCTCATACTCTTTCATTTGATTCTCATGTCGGGGTTCGTGGAGCGCAATTGCAAAATGACACTTCTTCTTCTTATTTTACAGCTCTGCAACCGGGATCTGGTCCTAGTCTCTCGCAACTGTTCTCTCCACCGCTTTGAATTCTGAGTCGATGTTATCCAGTCTAGCGTCCCTAAGATCTGAGCGTCCATCCTTCCAGCGGAGGTTTGGTCTCCTACATTGTCGAACATCATAGGCCTTTCCGAGCAGAATCATCTTCAAACATATGAGCTAGATGCCCTGCCCAACGAAGCCCACCGAGCTTTATTTTATTCACAACATCTACATATGTCGCGATAGCGCTCTTAGATCTAGGCAATGTAGAGCCTCCGGAACCGTCCTTCTTCAAATAAGGGGGCCTTGGTATTCTAAGGAGTAAGGCGCCAAGCTACCATCCCAGGGGTCGCAGTTTCGAATCCCGGCATTGCTACGATCCTTTGCCTTTCCACTTTGCCCACTTACATAATTTTCCTTCTTTCTTCTTCCCTCTTTACATTCTTGATTCTTCAAGCCATAGCCTTGCCTAGCCCTTCCCCGCGCCCCAAGCACATTTCATCGGCTGGTTGATAAGATTCAACTCGTTTTAGCAGACAACACACCAGCGAGTTGTTTCTCGATGCCCTGATGTCAGAGTCGCGATAGTAATGGTTGGGAGTAGGTGAAATAAAATATCGTCGCTTGGTTGTGGCATTTCCTTCCTTCATTACTCTCTCTCTTTTCACTATCTTCTGACTAGAGCTGCTGTTCGACATTGCACTTTATACAAAAAAAAAAAATTGATTGACAGTACAAATGGCTTTTTCCTGAGCCACTAGTCTTTCACATAAAAAAAAACCAACAATCCTCCGGAGTATTTTCCTCTCGAGCACGGTTAAAGAGTTTGAGTGCTTTTTGCTAAGAACCTTGTTCAACGCCAAGTCTAAAGCGGCCTACAAACGACAAACTTGGTTGACAACAAAGTTGTCATCATGAAATGTACAGGCAATCCAATTTTATTTGTCACCATCCATGCAAACATCAACGAAGTGCACCGTTCAAATTACGTTTTCCAATGATTTTCGCTGGCTAAGTTCTCAATACCGCTACAGACATACAACATGGTTGCCAACTTCTACTAAAAATCAAAAATTTTTGATTTCATTCCAACCGTTGACAAACTACAATTTTAAGTTGTTAACCAACCTACACACTTTCAATTTTGACACCAACACCAAATGTTGCCAACTTTGTTTGCAACCAAGTTTGTCGTGTGTAGGCTGCTTAAAGGTGGCAGGCCAGACCGTCCCCTTTTCGGACTCCATTGTAGATAGTGATTGGTCTGGAGAGTGTTCCGGAATCCGGATACCTTTACTTGACTTGTCGGATTGCCATGGTCAACACCTTCGTCGTTGTGTCAACTTATTATGCCGAGCTGTCCATGGGTTTGCAGAGTTCTCTAAACAAGTATTGGATTGAGTTTTAACATTCTAGACATTATTCCATTGTTCATTGTTCTCTGACACTGCTGCATTGCTTGGCAAGCAGCATTCTTACGCTTAGGACGATTGGTACGCGGACAGTTCCAAAGCTTACAATGGGGTAGAACTGGGCGTACATGGCCTGAGGAGCCAAATATCTGTGGCTTTTGGCACCACTCCCACTATTTTTCAGGATCAGGTAATCGCCATCCAGGTGTGTGTTCAGACTTGTTTTTAATAAAACTCCAAACAGCTCTAACATTGTTATTTTTTCGGAGAGTCGATCTGCCTTGTTGGCCATTAAATCTCACAGGGTGTCATCAAATACTGTCCTGGATTGTATCCTATCTCAGAAATCCCTCAGCAGGAACAACAATGCTACGCTCGTGTTGATTCCGTAGGTCACCTTGGTAAAGAAATTGCCGGCTGCCTGACTAGAGTAGGGGTAAATTCATCACTTGTCGGTCGAACAATTGCTGTGCGGCTGTGAGACTACGAAGAAGAGATTGAGTCTCCTCCATTGCGACCTCCCTGCTCTCAGCGCGATTTGGGATATGAACCCTTAATCAATTTTAGGCTCTATTAAACACCTTAACCTGGAAAGATATTGCCGACGTGGTTGGAACAATAGACCAAATAGGATAGGTCGTAGTGCCCGCCTAGGTTCCCTCAAACAATATTAATAAATGCCCTCAAATGTATGGTGCAATCTTGGGCATATGTATTTCTACATGTTTCAAATATTCAGACTACTATGTATATTGTCTACATCTGAAGTCTTATTAATCATAGCTTGTTCTACTTCCTGTACGATAGCTTCTGGTATTCAGCATTCCAGAAAGCAAACCCAAGGCCGACCTATTAGCTTCTCTGTTCGCCGCAAATTCTTCTTTACCCGATGCTGCTATGTCACCCCCCACTCTCGAGAATACCACCCACTCAATGGACGGAGTTCACTTCAGGACTCGCGAGGTGTTTAGGTGTCTCAAAGAACTCGACGCCAACAAATCCACTGGTCCCGACAAAATCCCCCCTATGGTACTTAAAAAATGTGCCTCACCTTTGGCTAAACCTCTGCGCAAACTTTATGCCCTGTCTTACTTCTCCGGAGTGTATCCCGACTCTTGGAAACTAGCTCATGTTCAGCCAATCCCAAAAAAAGGTGAAGCCAGCGACCCCTTAAACTACCGCCCAATAGCAATTACTTCTGTTCTCTCCAAAATCATGGAGACAATAATCAATAAAAGGCTGATGAAATATCTAGAATCCAACCAAATTATACACGACAGGCAATACGGTTTCAGATCTAAACGGTCTACTGGCGATCTGCTTGTGTGTTTAACCGAGCGTATCAACCAAAGCATTCACAGCTTTGGTGAGTCTAGCCTAGTTGCTCTAGATATATCAAAGGCTTTTGACAGAGTATGGCACCCAGCTCTGTTGAATAAACTCCAAGCTATTGGTATACACTTAGTTCTAAGGAACTGGATTAAGAGCTTTCTTTCAGGCCGTTCAATCAAGGTAGTATTGGATGGCGTCGAATCCAACCCCCACGCCATTTCGGCCGGAGTTCCCCAGGGGTCAATTCTTTCACCCGCACTTTTTCTAATCTTCATTAATGATCTGCTCTCAATCCCCTCCAACCCACTTCACTGCTTCGCTGATGACGGTACTCTGAATTTCTCTTACTCCTTCGACAATATAAGACAAGCACGTGCCAGACCTTGTCTTTACCACCGTCAACTGATGTCGGCTTCGATCAACCGGGATATCGAATCGATTCTTCATTGGGGCGAAATGAACCGCGTCGAATTCAATGCCACAAAAACGAAGCACTGTCTGATCTCCAACAAAAATTGTACCGACCTTCCTCCTGTCTCGGTGGATGGAGTGAACCTAACGGCTGACTCAACTCTCAATATCCTAGGGGTAACTTTAACGGAGCATCTGCGATGGAACGATCACATATTCCAAATCGCCAAACAAGCCTCCCAATGCCTTGGATTTCTCAAGAGATGCAAGTTACTCCTCCAGCCAGCCGCATTGGCTACAATATACAAATCCTACATTCGGCCGCGCCTCGAATACAACTCACATATCTGGGCAGGCGCCCCAAAAACCACCTTGGCTTGTCTCGACAAGGTGCAAAATCGTGCCCTCAAACTCATTGGTGATGGCCCCTTTCGCGCCTCCATAGACCCCTTGAGCCACCGTAGGAATGTAGCAGCCCTCTCCATACTTTATCGCTATTACCATGGCGACTGTTCCATCGAAATTCAGGACCTCCTGCCTGCACGGCAACACTTTTCCCGCAACACAAGACTAGCCCGCTCGGCTCACCCCCATACCCTACAGCCCCCTCGTTCACGCACAATACGGTTCAGAAGTTCGTTTATGAATAGAACAACTCGATTGTGGAATGATCTCCCGCAGTCGGTATTTCCGAACTCGTACAACATCTTAGAGTTCAAACGTGAGGTTCATCGTCATTTTCTTCTACACCCTCCAGACCCCCTCTAACCTTTCCTATTCTCCTCTATTCTTCAAACCAAGCTACTACTAGACATTGCACCATGAACTGAACGACATGACGGACTGGTAGTACAAAGGGTTACACCTAAGCTTGGTTTTTTCATATAAAAAAAAAAAAAAAAAAATTCCTGGTTCTTTTGTAAATATCAGTAGTAGTACTATGTTTCTATGTCCTTCTTCATGTTGATCGAAGAGTTTACTGAAATGTTCCACCTATCGATTTGGTATTTGTCCTGTATCGGTTAAAATATTGTCTCATGTCTCTGCAGGCTGATGTTTTGGTTTAAACTCTTCTCTGCCCTCTCTTATCTTCTTGGAGAACTGCCTTATTTGTCCTTCGCTATTAAAGGTTTCTTGTTCTTCCATCTTATGCCATCTTCTAGTCTTTCCATATTTCCGTATTCTATTTTCTTTCTTTTGTGCACTCTCTTTTCCTCTTTTCGTCTTACACTATAATCTTCTTCGGCGTTTCGAGTGTTAAGTCCTTTTAATTTTCTTTTATTCGCCTTGTTTTTCTCTTCTGTTTCTACTATACACGCATTCAGTTGCCTTAAAAACATCTCTAGTTCCAAAAAGAGATAAATATCAACCGCTTTTTATCACCACCTTTGAAGTCGATTCTGATTTCCTTCCATATAAACTGGACACCATCAAAGTGAGTAAAAAACTACAAAACACACCCTAAATCCTTTCAGAAAAAATTCGTCATTGGATTAGTCGCTCCATGTGTAGTTGGTTGGATATATGTGCGAAATTTATGGGTGATGCATCACGGACGAACATCTCTAAATAATATCCCTCAACCTCGACAAGTTGAACTGACCGTCGCCGTGATGTAAAACACTTTAAAAGGATACCAGACAAATCTGCCTGATGTATATTTTATGACGCTTCAGACCATTCGATCCGGTTCATATCCTTTTAGTTATTTTTGCTTATGTTTATTGCGATCGAAATAGTTGGATTTGGTGAGCAGGGAGCATTTTGAGGACGTTGTGGAAGTAGTGGGTGTCGTGGAATTTAAAACTCAATTCGTCATGCTGTTGGGGAATAGGTGTGTCGTTACATGTTTATGATAGAAGCATACGAGTACATGTAAAAAAGCAAAATTAATAGACACGAATAAAATTTTTACTATCACATTTATAGCTCTTCTTTAGGAGTGTATATTGATAAGGGGGTGACGATTTGCGACGGTCAACTGTGGGAGTCGTTGGAGAGTAGTTCATGTGCGACCAAGCATTGTACTAAGTAAAATCTTTCAAGTGGACCATCATTGTGATCACGACCAAAATTTCCATTATAACGTTCAGTATTTTTCCGCACCAACAGCAATTTACAACAATCGACAAAATATAATAATTCTCCTGAATCGGCAAATGCATGAATGGCACATGGTGTCCGACTTCTCGCAATTCCCTTTCAAGGCACATCTGTTATGGGTCTATTTAAAGCCATTACGATGTCGTCCTTACACACTCCCGCCATAGCATAAAATTCAATTCGCAATATACGGCAATTTTAGTAGAAATTAAATGGCTGCTAGCTTATAAAGCTTTCAGGCCATTTCCTTTATCCCGAAATGTGATTGTCATGAGTACAATCGGCGGCTCTATTTCACACGTTTATAGTCGACATGTCTATATCCTGCGAGCTTTTAACGATTAAGCTGCAACGTTTGCCGTGTGTCCTGAATACCTGCCACTTCATAGGCACATAAATAACGGAATATCGTTCAGTGAGTAAGCCTTGTGCTCCATTTCCCACACGAATAATGGGTCTGCGAGGCAAGTTGATGGCGGAGGCCCTTTCAGGAAATATTATCCTATCGCCGTTACATAAGGACATCAATCTCAATACATCTACTCTGACATCAGTTTTGCAAGGCATTTTGCAGACGCTGCTAATGGCTTCATCAATCCAAATCCTGGATGGGTCGTCATTTGGTCACTTTTCCCGTGAGACGTTTTGTATATCGGGCGTTGGTGTATCCTTTTGCCGAATTCAAAGAATATAACAAAAACCGTTTTTACGCTGCGGTATCACCGGGAATGGATGGAAAGAGAAAATATCGCACACACATACACACCTACAACCCAGCCATACATCGATGGTATCATGCGGAATGTGGGTGGGGCAGGATACGTCGTCGTCCTGTATTTTGGTTTTATGTTTCTTTTGGGGAATCCTTCGTCGCAGTCCATGGGGCTCGTGGCCTCCGTTCGTTACAAAATTTCAGAAAGATGAGAATGGTAAAAACCTTGAGCTCGTCCGTCATTTTAGGATGTCCTGGCAGTGATGTTATTTATCCTTGCGCTCATTCTATGGGGGCACCATAATTTTTATGGCAGAAAGCTTTATTACGAAATAGCATCGTTTTTCTTTTTATCTCTCCCCGAAAAGGTAGCGCCATTACTTCTGCCAAAGAAGTGGACACTAGTTTTATGTGATGAATTGAGTAATAAACCATCAGAATATGTTGTCGAGGAAATTTACCTTTTATCATAGGCTAAGGGGCACTTTTACAAATTGTGACTTTATGGAAAAATTTTGAAATTTTTTTATTTCAAAGGAATGGTCGAGGAAATCAAATGAAATCGTCACATTGGACTGTGGCCATTGAATAGGTCCTTCTTACGAAGTTATATGGTGAAACAAATGAATGAGACAAGAACGGGTTGTTCAAAAAAATATAATAAGATATTTAAATTTTAAAATTATGACCAACTAGCTGACTCGACAGTTGTTGTCCTGTCAATTTATACCAATTGTACTTTCGCAGTTCGTATCCAGAGATCTGGTAGCGACGGAGGCAGTGCCCCAGGAGAAGAGCCTGCCCCTTGTGGAAGACTGCACTAGGAGGAATATTCAGTTAGTGATTGGTTGCAGTTAAACAAGGCAGGACAAGGATAAGACAAGACTGCAAGATCAAGATAGCAGGACTTTTTGCTCATCACTAAGTGCCAAAAGTTTTCTAGGGATGAGCAAACGCAAAGGCAGAGCAAATAGAGAAATATACATGGAAAAACCAACGAGGAGCGCAAGAAATTGAAATACGATGAACCAAGCAGAACAGCAAAAAACAATTACTCAACAATTACACCCTGAGAGGATAGGAAAACTTTGCACAAAACAAAACATGGAAGCATACTTTTTTAGGAAACTGCCGAACGAAAATTAAATCATCAGACATCAAAACCCCGTCTGCAACATAACGACAACACTAGAGAAACAACGCAATGGAAGAATTAACACGCAGCGCCATACAATGCTTAAAAAATAACATCTAGGAATTGATAACATCCCAACAAAGTTGAATAAGGAGGCGACCCGCTTTCACTAGATACTTATATAGAAATTGATATGCTGCAAATGGAGGAACGAAAAAATGGCCGAAGAACGAGAGCAGAGCATTATCTGCCCAAACAGAAGAAATGGGAAAAATTCAACTGTGCAAGCCATAGAGACATATCTCTTTGAAGCACAGTATATAAAATAATGACAAACATAATTAAAGCCAGACTGGAACCTTATGCAGAAGCCGCGAATACCAAACTGAATTCAGAAGAAATAGGTCAACAATGGACCCACTTCTTTCAATAAGGCAGGTCCTCCGAAAATGTTGAGAATACAACATTTAGGTGTATCAACTTTTCATCGCAAACAAGCATACGCCAGCATCAGCTAGGAAAAAATGGTGGACCTGAACATACCCCTAAAGATAGTGTAAGGAAAATGGCAATGGAAACTACAAATCAAAACAATGGGCAGCATATGCCGATGACATAAACTGCCTTGCCAGATCACTTTCACAACGGCTTATGGTGGCAGAAGGTCCAAGAAATAGGCCAGTAGGTAGACTTAGGAGGAGATGAATGGACTCTGTGACAATGCTCAACATTCGGAACTGGAGAACGCTGCAAGGAATCGTGAAACTTGGAGAAATGCCCTAGAGGAGGCCAAGGCTCGATTTGGGCTGTAGCGCCATTGGATGGATGGAGATCACTTTTACACCTTAAAGAAATATTCACGGAATTATAAGATGGAGTTAACATATAGACCTGCAAATAAATGCAGGCAAGAGTAAGATTCTCATTCAGTCAAGAGTGGAAAGACGAAGTAGGAACCACAACACCACTTTGGGGGAATATAACTTCGAACGGGTAAACCAATTTAACTACCTGTGATCGACAGTCAGTGAAGACAACAAATAAACGCCGCAAACAGAACATACTTCTCACTACTACCAGTGATGAAATATAAACACCCACATAAAAACAAAAATAAGAACCTACAAATCCAGTGAGTGTAAACTTGCAACACATGCCAAGCTACTGCGTTTACGTTGGAGAAGAAGAAAGACAGCCAAAAACTGAAAGTTACTGTGATTTGAAAATAATTGAAATGAGTCATCATGAATCTGATAATCTGTCTTATTCAGTTGAGACAGGACTCCAAAGCAGGGCCTGATATTCTATATAAATCTTAATAGTTTCGCCATTAAAAATTCGGTGGCTTACGCTATCAAAGTCCTTGCTGGTGTCAGTGTAAATAGGATCCATTCACACACTTAACAGATTAAAACCATAAGGTTTGAAGTAGTTGGTCGAGTGTTGAATTCATTTCTTTGTTCATCAAGGCATGGGACGATAAGACGAGCAGCGATTTAGGATAGGATGGCAAGGAGTTATCCACCGAGTACTTACCATATGCATGAGGAAGGATTTCTTCCATTTTTTTTTATTTGAAAGACTCGAGGTTCAGGTAATGGCAGGATAATCAACAGAGAAAGGTGTCGTCGACAATCAATTTTTTTTTGTTTAGAGTGCAATGTCGAACAGCAGCTGAACTGAACTGAGCACTTTCCCTTTGGTTAATTATCATGTTCTCGTTGGCTTCAACTGCAGTATTTGATCTTCATTCTATTATCGTCTATTTTGTACCTCGCTGTATCCTAAAATATTACAAAAATTAGTGTCCAATTCTAAAAATATTCTTAAAGGTATTCCAATTCCTTGTATCCGGGAATGAATAAATTCCCTTCCACTATTGATCACGATTCCGATTTTCCCTATTTTAATCGTGTGTGGCTTGCAGTTTCCAAGTTGAATGAAGATTGAAGCACTATTTGTGTGCGGTCTGGTCTAGTGCTGATCAGCTGGTTTGGTTCTATCGGGTGCGGCGAAGTTCGCAATTTTCTTTGTTCTCTTGGTCTTCCCTCTGGCCGTTTCCAAGTTAAATATTTTCTAAAAATTGTGAAATTTTGGTTATTTTCAGGAAACTATGAAAATTTTAAAAATTTAGAATTTAAAGAAAAGAATTGTAATTTACCTTTTTCCAGTTGTCGACCAGACTGTGCCTAGGACGTTTTGACAATATTAGTCGCTCTAGTCGCTTTGAGTTATTTTGGGGCAGCAAGCTCTAGTCGGAAATATAGTAGACGCTTTCTACCGAGCCAATCCAGCTCATCTTTGCATCACTTCACTAGCTCCATCACTAACTGCAGAGGTTTTCTAGAGGCTTATCTCTCTATGAAAATTCTAATGCTACATCCTTGTGTAGGTGTCTGGTGGTGGGCCTCAAGATCGCTCCCACTTAAGCAATAATAATATGCAAACTTCCGTTTAAACAATTCTAGCATGTTGTGCAAGGTACCAGGGGGTGTATGTCTTCGGGTTCTGCACCGACTCCCTTGAAGGCTCCCAGCCGTCAGTGAATATTCACGACTCTCTTCTTGAGGATACTTCGATGGAGAAGTCCTTTCTAAAGGTTATTACGAGGCATTATTTAAGGGCCGAATGAAAAAGCCACACAAGTCAAAATAGAAAATCCAACAAAGTTTTCGAACGCACAACCACGTGTTACATCTACTATAATATGTACGTTATTAAGTTTAAGTCACACCCACAAATTTTAAAATTAAATTTAAACGACGCACATGTCACCCAGCAACTATCGGAATGGTCACAGGTTTGCGCCTTCTTTTTTAATATGGTAAAAATTAATTACAATAAATTTGATTAAAACACCCAAAAGCAATTAAATTAATTTAAATTAATTACGGGCGAACTGAATAGAATACCTTGCGTTATTTCCAAATAATTTTTCCATTTTCAAATTTTATTTCAATAATTCAACGTCACCAGCAAAAACCAACAAACATTTAGAAAATTACGGAATGCTTCTGTCATTAGACCCGAAAAACGTGTATTTCCAGGTCAGTTTAATTTCCATTTTCACGTCAAACCACAGCCGAAATTTTCGGCCATTTCATGCTGACTAAGCCATTCTGACCATGAGCGTACAAAACCGAAACTACCCCTATAGCAATTTCCGCCCCGACCATAGCCATTCCCCAACAAAACAAATTCCGTCCCAATGTCCATCAGTAAATTGTCATATCGCTGACATTTCGAATCTAATTAAATGGTTGACCAGCTCCAATCTAGGTAAAGACTAATCACCCTCTGGGAGCCACGCACCGCACAGAGCACAAGCAGCAAGAAAATGCCATGCTATGCCCGTTTTTCGGGGTAATTTACCCTCAAACCCCCAAATGGGTACCCGGAATGTCCTGTCCGCTTTCCTGTGTCATTATTCAATTCCAGGACAAATGACCAGAATTGTCGCCCTCAACAAAGATAATCCGATGAGTGTAATGCTGGTGTTCTAATGGGTTCCACACTGGTTCGCACCGAGAGCCGCCATTTGGAATTCGGGGTGCGACGTTGTCGACCAATTTGCTACCCTGTAGGTAGGAGCACTTCACACAATGTGGGCGCATTCCGTCGCACCGCCTACCGAGAATGAGCTGGACGAAATTAAGAAAAACCATTTTACGAACGAGTGGAGCAGTCATTAAGAGGCCGCTTTAGCCCCCGGAACAAATATGTTTAATCCGGGTTCTATCCAAGTGCAAGGAACTGCAATCGGTGTGGCGTAATTACACCCGGTTTTAAGCAGGTGAGTTATTGGCGGACGTAAATCGTATTAATTTTGAACGAATCCTCCTTCTAGTTTGCAGAAGTGTGCTGAAATGTAGGAACTCTACTTAACAAGTTAATTGCGGAATTTAGTGGAAACTTTCATCGCGTGCGCTATTAAAAACTTACAGGGGCGAGTTAACATGTCAAATGCACGAAAAGAATAACAATTTCAAGAAATCTGTACAGCAGGAGAGAGACTATAGCATTTTATAATTAAAACAACAATGTACTTTTAATCAGTTGGTATTTTCAGTATGGCATGTTTCAAAACAATATAGGGTCTTTCACTCCGATTCCGTCTGCAGGCATCAATTCGAATATAAATATTTTCAATTACTTTTATGCTATATTATTGTAACATAAACACATAAATATAAAAGATTTAAATAAATAATGGTCATATGGAAAATTAAAATAAAAAATTGTCGGGTTATTATATCTCATATTAAATACACAATTGATGACTTAAAATCAATTAAATCTGGAATTCGTACAAATCTTCCCACATGCAGATTACATACATACTTTTAGAGTGCAGTACTAGCTGAACCCCGGTGCCCCTCGCTGCCTCCGTTATCTTGTATATGTAAATATAATTGGAGTGTCTTTTTTTGTGTTTTTTTAATTTTATATGGGATTTTAAAACGAAATCATGCATTTTTAAAATTTTTGTCTGTCTGTATGTCTGTGTGTCTGTTTGTTCGGGCTAATCTCGGAAACGGCTAATCAGATTGGGATGGGACTTTCACTGGAAGATTCAGTATTTTGGCGGGCATGTTTTAGGCTATTTATATGCACTATATATTAGCTCTACCTGCATGGATGTATGTATGTAGACAAATCTTGAAAATTGTTTTTGACCCACTTCCATATAACCGATCAGCTTCAAATTTTGCACACATGCACATGTCCTCTTGGGTTAGTTTAAAACCGTGTCTACAACATCAATGCTGACCTCGAACGAGTATATCAATGGTCATTATCAAATCAGTTACATCTAAATGCCGCCAAGTCTACATGCATAGCAATGTACACGAGTGATTTAGACACCTCGTATTTACCGCCTATTACTCGCATACAACCTTACCCTACCAGCCACGAGTCCAGAGCCTAGGTGTTTACCTGAACACACAACTAACATGCTGTGATCAAATCGATCATACTTTATCCAAAATATACGGTAATTTGCGCCGCCTCTGGCTGTTCGCGTCCATTCTGCCTGCAAGTGTGCGGTCAAAGCTTATCAAATCCTCAGTGCTGCCTCACTTTACTTACGCTAGCTCAGTCTTTCCGTCCCCAGATGCATCATGCCGGGCCAAATTTAACGTTGCCTTTAATGATTGTACCAGGTTTGTGTATAACCTCCGCAGATTTGACCATATAAGCCCTTACGGCTCTTCTATCCTGGGTTGCACGCTCGACCAATACCTTTCCCTCAAGGCAGTATTATTCATCTATAAACTTCAGCGCTATGAACGTCCGTCCTACCTCCTCGAGTATCTTCATCGCGGTCGTACAACTAGGAAAATACTTTTTCTCCCGCTTAGAGTCCATCACCTTGTTGGGCAAAGGTCCTTTTTTGTTCACTGTCTTCGCATGTGGAACAATTTGCCACACGCCATTCAGAGTGCGAGGTCTATGAACGTGTTCAGGAAGCTTGTATCTAATTACCTTACAAGTCAATAATCTTCCATCAAATTAGTTTTAGTTTTTTTCTTTAACATTTCTTCTTTCTTTTTTTTTCTTTCCTCTCTCTTTCTTTATCTTATGTAACGTATCTTTATATTAAGTCAATTTTTAGTTTATTTTTTTTTTATTTGATTTATATAAACTTTTCTCCATTTTTTTTATGTACATACGTGTTATAGCGTGGTAAGATTATAATGATCTTTATGTACTAATGAATTTTAATAAATAATAATAATAATAATGCACAGTTCAAGTGACAATGCAATCTTTTATAAAAAACATCAAGATGGCCTTTTCAAGATGGCGGCCGAATTTCGTAATTGTGCTCGCTGATCGCTGACATGGGTATCAAATGAAAGAGAATGATAAGCAGTGGTGTTGTCGAGCCGGAACGCTCCGGAACGTCGTTCCGGTACTTTCTTTTTGGACAGGAACGCGTTCCGGAACTAAAGATGATTTCTGATAACGAGAATTGGCTGACGTATTGAAAAAAAAAATTAAAAAGAATTGCTGATTTTTTTTTTCTAATTTTTGACGAATTTTTATATGTATTTCATAGACAAAAGGAAAGATGTTCCATTTTAAATAAGAAAAGTGTGCACTTTCCTGATGAAAGAGCTTTCCTATTGATGAGAGCTGCACTATTAATTGAGAATATCCATTAATAACCATAAAGTATAATTTCCACTTCATATTTTTAAATTTGTAACTATTTTACATCTTGAAATCTTGCAAAACGCAATAATTTTCTCTTTTTTCCCAATCTGAAAAATAAAAATATTGCGGAAATGTTCGGTTTTACTTACTTTTGCAAAGTAGTAAAAACCGAAAAGTCTGACCTGAAAAAACAAAATTGTAACTGCCTCCAAATGTGCAATTGATTTTTGTCATTCAAACAAAAATCAAACAGCTGTTTTCTTATTCAAATAGATTACCGCCAAATAAGAAAACCTGTAATAAAAGCGCAAACGCAAACAACGGGACCATTCTCCCATGCTCCCATCCATCCCTAACATTTTTCTTTTCATTTAGTTTTACTCTCCAAATATGAAACTTACTCAAGTCTCTTGACAGAAAACCGAAAATAATGATTTAGCGGGGGCAGCTTTCGTTTGGAGGAAGCTTAAATGGAGGAAATAGGAAAGCTCTTTCATCAGAAAACTGCACACTTTTCTTATATGAAACGGAACATCTTTCCTTTTATTTGTCTATGGTATTATTATAAACAAGGGTTTGAACCGAACCCGAACCGCAATAAAAACCGGAACGAACCGGCTTGTTTTTCCGAACCGTGAACCGGAGTCCGGAAAGTTCTTTTTCTGTATTGGTAGATGAAATTCCCGTCTTTGTAGTTTTTACATTTCCCACCCTTAGTGTAAGAATTTGAGTATGTATGTGAGTAAATTTGGGACATCCCGATTAAAAATAATTTCATGGTTAATTTCCTTACTAGCACGCACGCGCCCGCAGCTAGCACGCATAGCGAACAAACAGGCACGCCACAAAAGTATGTACTCTCCCGCCACAGGTACGCACGCTCCCGCCACAGGTATCCACTCTCCCGCCACACGCACGAAAATCTCAAAATGTGCCTGCTTAAAATATGTAGGATCTGGCCACAAGCATGTACTCTCCCGCCACAGGGATGCACGCTCCCGCCACAGGGATGCACGCTCCCGCCACACGCATGTACTCTCCCGCCACTGGGATGCACGCTCCCGCCACAAGGATGCACGCGGTTAGAAAATCCACAATTTTTCCGCTTTAGAGGTTTCCACGTTGAAAACTGTGTCGAATTGAATAAAAATTAAACGAGGCGATAGTTGGATTTGTGGAAAAATTCGTAAAAATATGTTATTGTTCTGAGTGTTGTCGAAAAAATTGCACTACATCAAGCTATTATGCTTTATTTAGAAAAGTAGATGTTCAATTTCCTTTTTCAGTGTCATTGAAAATGAATATTCAGCAGCCAAATATTAATTTTAATGATGAACGAATTTCTATACCATATATGTATATGTAAAATAATGAGTGAAGAATCAGATGTAAATCTTATTGACATTGAATGTGTTATTACACTATGTTTTTTTATAAAGAACCTAAGCGATGCATATGTATTAGCGACTAGTAATAAGTTTGAGTATGATGAATAATTGTTTTTGATTCATTAAATGCATTCTCTAATTAAATATGAAAAATTCCTATTTGTTTTTAATGCAGATACTTGAAAAAAATTTAATGAAGAAGTTCGATTTGATGACGACTTTACATACATATATAATACTCTTCTCCATCTTTTTTAAGAGGCGTAGAATTTTTATTCTACGAAAAAATTTTTTTCTTTCATTTTAAATTTGAGTTTCGTGCGTACCAGCTGCATGCTAGCTGCGGGCAAGTGTTATTTTCACTCAGGCGTGTATGCTAGTTGCGGGCGCCGTGCGGGCTAGTGCATGCCAGCTGCGTGCTAGCTGCGGGCGAATTTCATTTTTACTCGTGATTTATAATATTCGTGCGTGCCAGCTGCGTGCTAGCTGCGGGCTAGTCTTCAGGCGTGCATGCTAGCTGCGGGCGCCGTGCGGGCTAGTGCATGCCAGCTGCGTGCTAGCTGCGGGCGAATTTCATTTTTAATCGGGAAGTGCCATACGACTCTTAAGAAATAACAAATCTCCAGGAATTGATAACGTCCCAGCAGAGCTGATCAAGCAAGGAGGCGAACCGCTTTCAGCAGCTATACATGAATTACTATGCTGCATATGGAGGAACGAAAAAATGCCTGAAGATTGGGAGCAAAGCATTATCTGCCCAATACACAAGAAAGGAGATAGATTCAACTGTGCAAATTACAGAGGCATATCTCTTTTAAGCACAGTGTATAAAATAATGACCAATATAATTAAGGCCAGACTGGAACCTTATGCAGAAGCCGTAATAAGTGAATACCAAGCTGGATTCAGAAGATATAGGTCAACGATGAATCAACTTTTTTCAATAAGGCAAATCCTCCGAAAATGCTGGGAATACAACATCGACGTGTATCAACTTTTCATCGACTTTAAACAAGCATACGACAGCATCGACAGGGAAAAAAATGTATGCGACAATGCTGGACCTAAACATACCCCTAAAGATAGTGAAACTGACTAAAATGACAATGGAAAATACAAGGTGTGCAGTCAGAATACAAGGAGAATTGACGGAGTCCTTCCCAGTCAAGCAAGGCTTAAAGCAGGGCGATGGGCTGGCACCCATGCTATTTAATCTCTGCCTTGAAGGAGTAATTCGCAAAGTAAACATTGATGCGAACGCAACCCTGCTTAACAAATCAAAACAGTTGGCAGGATATGCCGACGACACGATTGCCTTGGCAGATCACTGTCATACCTTAGAGAAGTATTCACAGAATTAGAAGATGGAGCAAAACATATAGGGCTGCAAATAAATGCAGACAAGAGCAAGATTCTAATTCAGTCAAGGGTGGAAAGAAGAAGAAGAAACCACAACACCACCTGGGGGGAATATAACTTCGAACGGGTAAGCCAATTTAACTACCTGGGGTCCACAGTCAGTGAAGACAACGATGAAACGATAGACGTACAAAGAAGAATAAACGCCGCAAACAGAACATACTTCTCACTACTGCCAGTAATGAAATCCAGAGACATCCACAGAAAAACAAAAATAAGAGTCTACAAAACCATCATAGGTACAGTAGCTACGTATGGTTGTGAAGCATGGAGTATCTCCCAAAAATCCGCCGACAAGTTGGATATATTTGAGAGGAAGGTTCTCCGAAGGATATACGGCCCAATTAATGAAGACAATGCATGGAGAATACGCTACAACCACGAATTGTACGACTTATACAAAGAATGTAAACTTTCGACCCATGCCAAGCTACTGCGTTTACGTTGGGCCGGTCATGTCCAAAGAATGGATGACTCAAGGATACCAAAAAAATTCCTGTATCTACTACCAGATGGCAAAAGACCAGTTGGCAAACCACGGTCAAGATGGGTAGATAATGTTAAGACCGATGCAGCGAAACTGCTCAACACGAGAAACTGGAGACAAGCTGCGGAGCAGAGAGACGTCTGGAGGAAGAAGCTGAAGGAGGCCAAGGCTCGAATTGGGCCGTAGAGCCATCGAAGAAGAAGAAGAAGTACGGTGTACTGCTTCACCCAAAACTAAACCAAAATTTCATAAGAACTGTTTACTGATCCAATCAGTATAAAGGTTTACTTCAGGTTGTTTTTTTTATTTAGCTTTGTTTAATAATGTATTAATATGAAACCTGCGTAAATAATATGAATTTAAAATTATCAAGATAGAATGAAGAAAAAAAAAGAAAAAAAAAATTTTAACAAACTCTTTTCTTTACCTTAATATATTGATCAGTTGTGAACACAAAATTAATATAAATACTAAAAAAATCGACTAAATGGTAAAAAATAAGAAGATTTTAAACAATATAAACTTTTAAATCAAAATGGAAAAAATCTCACACATTCCTTAAAGAAAAGCGTGGGGTGCGTTTTTATGAAACAAAATGCTCAATTAGTGAAAATTCGTAGCTGTCTGAAATGTTAAAATGTACTCACGGCAGTCATGTTTTTTTAAGTTCAGGTTGGTATGGGCGCCCCACGCTTTTCTTTAAGGAATGTGTGAGATTTTTTCCATTTTGATTTAAAAGTTTATATTGTTTAAAATCTTCTTATTTTTTACCATTTAGTCGATTTTTTTAGTATTTATATTAATTTTGTGTTCACAACTGATCAATATATTAAGGTAAAGAAAAGAGTTTCTTAAAATTTATTTTTTCTTTTTTTTATTTTTTACTTTTTAGTAACGAATAGCGTTAATTAATACATTACAATTTCCAAACTTTTAATTAGATTATCATGTTAAATAAGGAAACTTTTTTACATGTTTTGTATTTGTTTCTTTACAACAGTTCTCAAGTGCAGCCCAAAAATGCACAATTTGATGACCCCTCAAAAATCGAATAGCGCTCTACGTTTTTTTTTTACATTTTGAAAGGTAGTGTGCTCGCGTATACTGGCTAGAGCAATAAAAACTAAAAACTAGAAACATATTTTTTTGCATCTTTTTAAATCATATTTTTATTTGCTATTGGTAGCTATGTTATGTCTTCCGCCATTTTTTAGTGAACGCCATATTTGATTTAAAACGACGTCATACAGTTTACTTTCTTACTCACTTTAATACACTTTCATTTGATATCCATACCGAGAGCGAAGTAAATAAAAGGGTAAACCGCCATTTTGTGTTGGCCGCCATTTTGAATTGAAATGACGGGACACAGACAACAGTATTCTAATTGTCACTCCCTTCCATTTGATACCCATGCCGAACGCGTTGTAAAGAAAAATTGATCCTCTGTTTTTTGTTGGCCGCCACTTTTATGCAGCCATTTTTCTACCGCCATTTTGAATTTAGGATGACGCTAATTGTATTCAACTTGTTATAACTTTTCATTTGATACCCATATCGAACGAGTGGCTTGTAAAGAAAAATGTAATCTGTCATATTTTTTTGGCGGCCATTTTTAATTTGGAACTATCATTTTCGTGTGTTTTCGTCGGAAATACACATGTCTGTTAATTTTTACCAATTTTTATTGAAGGGAAGTGAATTTTAAGACTCTACATAGAGTAGAACGAATAATTCCAAGCATTTTTTATTAAAAATCGTTTTTTGTTACTCAACAACAAAATCAACAACAAAAAATGTAACAAAATGTCATATTCGTGTATTGTCATCGGGAATATGTATGCCTGCAAAGTTTCATCCATTTGCATTGAGTAAAAGGCGGTTAAATTAACGTTACAAGATTTGATGCTCCGAAGTGAAAGTAAAGAAAAGAGTTTAAAAATATGAAGTTACTCATATTTCTAGCAATTATGTTGATGGCCGCAAAAGGTACAATTTAGCATTTCATACGCTCACGGAGCAGCATTGGAAGTGGTTTGTACCTGGTGGGGCTAAGTGTTTAGAATTTGTCTACAACGATTCAAACGCTTTAAGTCTTTAAAAACTAAATACTTTGGTTTACAGTGATACCAATACAAAACTGCTGAAAACCAGTCAGCATTTTCTTTGGACAAATTCAGAAAATAAAAAACAAAATTATCCAAAAGCGACAATCAATGAAATCGAACTTCTATTAATAATTCCCGAGAAAGTAACATCCAATGGGACAAAGTAAAACACTAATATTTTCAATTTAATTTATATTGGTTTTTTCTTTAATTTTTTTATGCACCAATAATTTTGAAATTCCAATTTTGAAAAAAAAAAAAAAAAACTTAAATAACGTATTCATTAACTACGTATTTTTTGGTTTTTATGGTGGTTGAAGTTGAAATTTTAGTGAAAGAAAACAACAAAAGTTTGGCTTTATGACTCATAGCTCTGGGGGGCAATCTCGTACCGTCCCCTTCTCGTTAGTGCCTCCTGGATAACCAACCGACGACCGACGTACGCAGTAGCCGACACTGGCAATTATATGGCTGACCGTAAACAGCGTCATTTAGTAGACAGTCTATTCAGGTTATTTTCGAACAAGGACAAGAATCGGATCATGTAATGTGAGAACACTGCTGGCTGAGGGACGGCTGGATGAAGTCCTCAACGAGATGAATCGATATAAAATCAAGATCATGGGACTTAGCGAGACCAGATGGCCCGATGCGGGGAAACATATCTGCCCAAATGGTGAGTCCTTTTTATATTCTGGGAGAAACGAAACTGAAAGCCGTAGAACTGGCGTTGGTGTAATACTCACCAAAGAAGCCAGGTCCAGCCTCATTAGCTGGTCACCAGTTTCTGAGAGGATTATTACCGTGCGCCTGCGTACCAGACTAAGAAGTACTACGGTAGTCCAATGCTATGCTCCAACTGAGGGCGCTGAAGATGACATCAAATACGAGTTCTATTTGCGGCTGAATGAGGTTTTTCGCTCTATTCCAAGGGGAGACATCATTGTATTTATGGGTGACTTAAACGCACAGATCGGCCGTGACAACACCGGCCTTGAACATACAATTGGAAACCAAGGCCTAAGCCAAGTTACCAATAACAATGGTGAGTGTCGAAAAAGCTCGGTCGTTTGGAGAATATTAAAAACCGGGAACGGGTTACAAAATAAGAACGCAATTGTTTAAAATTATTAAAACGTTTATTTCTATTATTAACTCGTAAATTGCCTTCGATGTCTTCGTTCGTGGAGTATTAGCACGAGACTGACTAATTTTGTTTTAGGATCTTATGCATGTACATGTAACTGTGTACCGCTTCTTGCTCAAGGGAACGGGACTAGCCGAATATTTTTAACATCCTCCGGCGGGCCGCAAGAGCGTTTCGTTGATTCGGCTCTACTTCACTTCGAGGGGGTACAAAAGCTGAACTGGTCGACGCATTCGGGATCCATTTTGAAAACGTATTTCACAAGCTCGTACCTTGCCGTCACGTCCTGGATATACCGTCTCGACTATAGCCATTTTCCAAAAAAATCTCGGCGTTGTTTTTTCGTAAACGGTAACTACATCTCCGACCTTTATGTTCACTGAAGGATGTTGAACCATGTTGTGAGCTGATCTAAGCTGTTGGAGATATTCATTGTAAAACCGTTTTTGGAATTTGCAAATGCTCTGAAAACGAAATTTCCACGAAGACTGAATATCCGTTGAAGTGCACGAAAGACTTGAAGGAAAAGTTGATGGCAAACAACCCGTCAAAAAATGAGCTGGCGTTAAAGGTGACAAATCCAAGGGATCATCCGAGATGTATGTCAATGGGCGAGCGTTTATAGTTGATTCCGCTTCCGTTAAAAATGTTTCAAGTTGCTCGAAAGTTAAGGTTGCGCGACGAATAGTTGCCTTTAGGATATCCTTGACACTCTTCACTAGTCGTTCATAGAAACCGCCCCACCATGCCGCGCGTTCAACAATAAAATTCCATCCAATTCTTCGATTCGCGATATAATTTTGAAGGGCATCGGACTCTATTACATCACCAAGTTGGCGTAGCTCTAGTGCTGCACGTTTGAATGTTCTAGCGTTATCCGATATAAACGTTTTAGGAACACCTCGTCGCGAAATGAAGCGGCGAAGGGCCAGCAAACAGGAATCGCTCGTTAGATTAGGCACCAGCTCCAAGTGAATAGCACGAGTGGTTGCACATGTGAGAAGTAATATATATACCTTATTTAGTTTGTCTCCATCTGCCGGAAGTTTCACAAAAAGAGGCCCCGCAAAGTCCACACCAGTCGTTTCAAAGGGACGTGAAGAAGTTAATCTATTTCGTGGTAATGGCGCAAAGGGCTGCGAAGCAGGTTTCCCTCTCAGACGATGGCAAATCTTGCACCGGCTAATAATAGTTTTTACTCGTTGGCGTGCCTTTATCACCCAGAACTTCTCTCGTAGTTTCGTTAAAACTGCATTTACACCTCCATGAAGTACGCGTTCGTGAGCATCCTCTATTATTTTTGTCGTTATATCCGCTGCTTTTGGCAAAATAATGGGATAAGTTGTACTGGGTTCAAACTCAGCATGTTCTAGGCGACTTCCAAGACGAAGAACACACTCTTCATCCAGCTTGGGATTCAGCTTAAGGATCTTTGAAGAGGATGATATTGGTTTACCTTTTCGCAAAGCTTGGATCTCATCATGATAAATTTCGTTTTGGACAATCTTGATGTAAAATAACTCAGCATTAATTATATGCTTTGCTGATAAGCGTTTTCGTTCACCTCCTTGGGCGCCTTCTTGAGCGTTCGTACAGCGAATATATCCTTGGAAGCTTGATGCTATTTTGAAAGCATTTAAAAACCGTAATACATAGGCGGTTATGCGAAGCAAACGCCCATAATTGCTGAAATCACTAATCTTCAAAAGCTCTGGTGAATAAGTGGGTCGGGATTCAGACACCTGCAAGCACAAAATATTTATTTCATTACCAAAATCAGTGCATATTTCAGGCCAATTATCTGATACGCCGGACAGCCATCGTGGGCCGTTAAACCATTCGGGGGAGTTCAGTAACTGTTGGATAAATATTCCTCTTGTCAGTAGATCTGCAGGATTTTCAGCTCCAGGACAATGCCTCCATTGACATTTATCAGTTAAGCTTTGGATCTCTCGCACTCGATGTATCACATAGGGCTGGACCTTTTGATTACTTCCTTTTATCCAGTAGAGAGCTATCTTAGAGTCAGACCATAAAAATAAAGAGTTAAAATTAGCCTTTAAATTATTTCGGATATATGATGATAGCCGGGCAGCGATAAGAGCAGAAGTTAATTCAAGCTTAGGCAGAGTCAGGTCCTTGCTTCCATTCAATTTTAGCGGTGCAAGACGGTTTTTAGCGCATAGATATCGAACAATGACTTCCCCGTGTAACGGTCGGTTGAATCCCCCTCGCGGGAAGTTGGAAAAGTTCTATGAAATCACTTACCTGGGAACAGAAATTTAAAAAAATTGTAAATCAAGTAGGAAGGAAAAAAAAAATAAATGAAAAAAAAAGAAAAAATTAGGAGGTGCCGAGGAGAATCGATAGCGAGTGGGTGATTCTTTAGATTTTTCTTTAGAAAATTCCCTTTTTAGTAGTTGGAATTCGGTTTCGCAGTTAAATAAAATATGGTGGAATCGGTTTTTTTGTGATTGAACTTATTCTGTTCGGACGGGAAGATTAGTATTTCAGTTTAATTGGAAAATTGGAAAAAGTTTAAGAATAGTTGATGATGTGTGCGCGCGATTGCTCCAATACTGATCCGCCCCTCTCGATTTTGTGCCGTCTGTGAAATAAGACTATGGTATGTTCACTTTGCTCGGAGTAAAAGAGTTGATTGGTTTAGAAAAATCGGGTAATAAACAGTAAAGAGAAGAATTTTTGGTGTATGTGTGTTTATAAACTCTCTATAAATATCAAGTGCTATCTTAAGAAGAGTGGAACTATGGCCGAGGCAAGTAACAGCGTCCAGACAAATAGGTAAACCGAAGGCAGAAGTTGTAACCGGTCAGATTTTCGAAGTGGGGCCACGCTACAAACCTTTGGGCTTATATTGGAATAAGGGACTTACGGCATGGTCGTATCGTTCAGGTATATTACACCCAAAATTTTCCTACCCTTTTAGGCAGTTCCGAGTGGAGGAAAACTAGTTGAGGATTCCAGGGGCTGGGCGTATTCTGCCCGCAAAGCAGTTTGGATATCAGAAGTTACCAAGACGTCATCTCGTGTTGTTTTTATTTATTTATCATTGATTGTCATTAAATATATATAGATTTCAGGTTTTTTTTTGTGATACAAACATAACATAATTATTTTGATACAGTTATTTATATAATGTCATTTGCTTGAATATATATACACATTCTAATTGCACACACGTTCTATTTGTTCCTGGTGGGAAGTTATGGTACTCATCGAGGATTGTTGAATTTTAATCGGAGTTTTTTTGTGATATTTGTGTTCATAGTCGGCAGGTTGACGCTGACATTGTTATAATTGACACTACGCTTTGGCCAAATCGTCGTTGTCCTCTAGTCCGCGTGTATTAAGTTTCTTATTGTGTGTGCTCAGGCACTGTTCACCCGTTTGAGTTCTGTGGTTCCCCCATTACACTGGTTGAAATAGTGTTACACCGTCAATACACATTCTAACACCTTAACTGCCCTGTTGGGAATTTTTTTGTAATCTTTTTGTAAATCAAATACATGAAAATATATTCTTGTTAAGCCTGGAATCTGATATGGAAATAACCGGTCTTTCAATGATGTGCTGAGTTGAGATAATAATTTTTTTCCAGGATGGTTGAGGAGGATTTCCTCTGTTGGGTTCTCTCTGCGGTGTTGATTCTTATTTCCTTTCAGATTCTAGAAATTTGGAGGGAACTGAGGCTGTCGCTCGTGGCGGGGCCACGCTGAGGTAGTCGGACGTGAGGAGAATTTCTCTTCGACGAAAAGGTAAGTGGTGAACCAGATGTCGTCGACCCGGCCACACACCCCACGACCCCTTCCGGCGAGCTAGCGTTTACCGTGTGGCCGGCATAACCCCCCTACCAGTTGTTTCGGTAGAGTAGGGAGGGGTTTCAGAATTATTTTTTATGTACAGGCACCATGGCGTAACGCCCGTGGGTCGGTACATAAAATGGCGCCCAACGCGGCTTTTACAGCCCGTTAATAGTCCTACACGGACCTTGATATTTAAATTTTTCTGGTGATTAGTACCACTTGTGCCTGCACGGACAACGTTTGATTTTTTTTGTTTATGGTTCACCACAGTTACCAAGCGCTCGCTAGGGCTAAGGTAGTACCGCGAGGCCTTAGTCCTTGTCTGTTTTTTCGAGTTTTTTTTTCAGCATCCTTGTCCAAATTTTATGTGACTTTTTCTTTGTTTTCACCTTTAGGCCTTCCTTTCCCATAACGCGGTAGCTTCTTCATTCTTTTTGTCATGTCTTCGATCCCTGCTTACCTTCACGGCTTGCTAACAAGCGAGTGGTCGCTTGGCTATGCGTGAAGGTGGAGTCAGGGGTACCCTTGTCCTGTTTCTAGGGTCGGCGACTCTGGTATCAGGCGTGATACCGCTTGCCACTGCGTCGGTCCGAGAGCAGGATGCTCCTTTAATTTTTCCTGGTGGGCTGTGAAGGTGGTACACGGGCTTAACCGTCTTTGGTAACAGACGTTTTACCGTCTGCCACTGCGCCCCGTGCACATCCTGAACGCCCATCCAGCTTACCAAATTTTGTTTTCCTTTGTTTTCTGGTAGTCCATTTTTCTCCGTCTGTCCCCCCTTCTGATTGATTTGCCGCGAGGTAGCTCAGTTGTGGTTGGACAGCGGAACCAATCCAAATTTTTATTATGCTTTTGAAGAAGTTTCCCTTTTTACGTGTTGAGAAGTTCTTCGCATGTATTTTGATATTGGTGTGGCCCTGAGGTGCTTCCGGAGTCTTCGAGGACACTTGGTGATGGCTGTGACTGATAGCCACCAGCGCTTGACCTCGGGGACATCGGCCACCAAGGACCCTATAGAGTGAACATCGTCTTAGCCATCCTGGAAAATTTTGAAAAAAAAAAGAAAACCAAACAATTTTTGCACATTGCTATTTTTTCCGACTTTTGGTGATTGTGATTACGTAGACTATTATCTCAGGCAACCGATGTATGGGTTTTGGATAGTATTGGGTATTGTGAGATAGTAGGGATCTGTTGGAGACCATATAGGGTTATATATACTGTAGTGAATTGTCGGGCTACGGAATTTTTTTGCAGATACTTACAGTTACTAGGGTACAAATTTTTTAAAGCTGTTTCACTAAGTTCCTTTCTAAGTGGGTTAGTCCTGATTTTGCTTTTTGGATTAATAGTACTAAGGCAGAGTTTGGAGAAACTTCCAGGCGCATTATTAATTTTTTTATCAACCATCTGCGTTCCGTATTATAAACTCAGACAGTCTCAGTTATTTTGTTTATTTTGATTTCTTCACTTCCGGAAAATGGAGCTGCGGAGTGGGAAAGTTGCCAATTCCGATCGTAGCGGGAGTGACCTACCAAGCAGATCCCAAGCCGACCTTGACGATTCACCGAATGCTGCGGAAAACGCGCCCTCTCTCGAGGATCAACTCCAAGAGGTGAGACGGGAACGAGATGCGCTTCTTGCTCAGCACCGTGCGCTGCAGACGCCGGCGACTCCTAACCCCGATCACTACTTTTCCCCGGCTGAGCCGGCATATCCTGAAGACCGAAGGGACTCGTGTGCCGGAACTTATCGCCGCAAGTCCTCAGTGACATCTTGGAACATCAAGTTCTCCGGTGAGAGCCCTGCGCTGTCAGCGGAGGAGTTTTTGTTCCGGTTGGAACTGAGGGCAAGCGACGAAGGTGTCAGCCAGTCAGAGGTATGCCGAAATATCTCGGCCTTATTGACCGGCAGAGCCGAAGACTGGTACTGGTCCCAGTTCCGCCGGCAGGTACGTGACCCCGATTGGGAAGGGTTGAAGCTTCACCTAATTAGACAATTTAGGAGTCGCGAGTCAGACTTCGAGCTTATAAAGCGCATGTTGGAACTGAAACAACATACCAGTTCCTATGATGACTATGTCGCAAAAATGTTGTCATTGTACAACCGTATGTCCAATCCAATGCCAGAGTCGGACCTAGTGGACATAATTGTGCAGAATTTAGATGCACCCTTGGGTTCGGTAGTGATAGGGCAACGTTTTTCGTCTATGTATGAACTACGGGAAGTCTGCATCCGCGCCGAACGCTGGCAAAAGCAGAAGCGACTGGAACGTAGGTCCGATCGGCAAGTACATGAAGTTGAATATTCAACAACCTACCAGACCAACCATGTGTTACCGGACGTATCTTCACAGGGAGTAGACGAACTGACGGCTATGCGTCAGCTCCCGACGAATCCACGACCCCTCCGGTGTTGGAATTGTCAGCAACCGGGCCATCCATTTATGGACTGCCCATCTGAGACTCGTGGCATGTTCTGCTACAAGTGTGGCAAGCCAGGAGTCGTGACACCAGTATGCCCTACCTGCCAGGGAAACCGGAGTCGGGGTGCGAGACCATACGGGAGTCCGCGCCCGAGCTAAGCTCGCCCGTTATCCCTTCTTCTAATACCAATGCTATGACTACCATCAGCGACTTTACGTCAGCTGAGGCTCTTCCTACTTTTCCCTCCGAGGAGGTTAAACTTTCATTTATTTCCCGTTGGAAGAGATATATCTCCACTCGTGCCCGCATCTTTTCGGAGCCCCTTTTGTGGACTCCCTTCGTTCTCGGCATACCCCTCCCAAAATTAGGGTACGAGCAAAGGAGAAGCGACACCTTTCGCAGAAAGTGGTTTCTGCAATCATCTCTGACTTGTCAGATAACCGTCCATTTGCTAAGGTCACTATATCTAATGAAGAAGTGAATGGTTTATTGGACAGTGGTGCTAATATCAGCTGTTTGGGAAGAGATGCTGATTCCTTTCTAGCCAACCATCCCGAAGTTACAGTCTACACTTTGCACACTACGGTGCGAACTGCTGACGGGGCTCCGCAGGAAATGTGCGGTTATATCCAGGTTCCTGTATCCTTTGGAGGAAGGACCCGGGATATGACCATCTATGTGGTGCCCAGTCTCAGCCAGAGACTGTACCTCGGGATGGATTTTTGGAATCTTTTCGGCCTCGCTCCCCAACTAGTCTGCGAGATCAACGCTACACCCGTGTCAGCAAAAATGCATGACTTAACGTCCACGCAATGCGAACGGTTGGAACGCGTCAAGGCCAGATTTCCCTCTTTCGAAGTCTTAGGACTGGGAAGGACTAACCTGGAGGAACATGTCATTGACACTGGTGACTCAGTTCCTATTAAACAGAGGCATTATCCAGTCTCACCCGCCGTACAACAGCTGATGTATGGTGAGTTAGACAGGATGCTGTCGCTGGGGGTGATTGAGCCATCAAATAGTCCCTGGAATTCTCCAGTGGTGTTAGTTCGGAAACCAGGTAAAGTCCGCCTGTGCCTTGACTCTCGCAAGGTCAATAGTGTCACTGTTAAAGACGCCTATCCACTTCCACATATTGATGGTCTTCTTGGTCGTCTCCAAGACACGAAGTTCATCACGAGCTTGGACCTTAAAGACGCCTTCTGGCAAATTCCGTTAGAGAAGAAGTCGCGAGAGCGGACAGCTTTCACTGTCCCAGGTCGTCCCCTGTACCAGTTTACAGTTATGCCTTTCGGCTTATGCAATGCCCCACAGCGCATGTGTCGCTTGATGGATAAAGCCATCCCGGCCATTTACGTGAAAACGTTTTTGTTTATCTGGACGACCTTCTCATAGTTTCACCTGACTTTGACTCCCACCTAAAGCTGTTAGACGAGGTAGCCAGCTGTCTCCGTCGTGCGGGGTTAACACTCCATCTGGCTAAAAGCAAATTTTGCGTGACTGAAGTGAAGTATCTCGGCTTCATAATTGGTGATGGGACTCTGAAAAACCGATCCTAACAAGGTGACGGCCATCTCGGAATTCCCGACTCCGAAGTCCCATAAGCAGACCCGGAGGTTCTTGGGTATGACCGGATGGTATCAGCGTTTCATCCCCAATTATGCTAGCGTGGCTTCTCCAATCACGGATTGTTTGAAGACTAAACTTTTAGTTGGAATGATGAGGCCCAGCAGTCGTTCGAGACTTTGAAAAAGCTGATGACGGAAGCTCCTCTTTTAGTCACTCCAGATTTTTCTAAGCATTTTTATATTCAGTGCGATGCCAGCAGGACTGGTGTAGGTAGTGTGCTCTTTCAAAAGGACATGGATGGAGGAGAACATCCAATTGCTTATATGTCCAAGAAATTGAACGGAGCACAACGGAACTACACCATTACTGAGCTCGAATGCTACGCAGCCGTGCTGAGTATAAAGAAGTTTAGAGCGTATGTAGAGGGACAGGCTTTCACGGTCATTACTGACCATGCAAGTCTGAAATGGCTCATGGGCCAGAAGGAGCTCAACGGTCGTTTAGCCCGGTGGAGTCTTAAGCTTCAGGGGTTCGATTTTACGATCGAACACCGTAAAGGCACCCACAATGTGGTTCCCGATGCCTTGTCACGCATGGATTGCGTTGACGACTTATCCTTGTGTTTCGACGTGGACTTAAATGCCCCGTCCTTCAAGTCCCCTGATTATCTTCGTCTGGTTGAAGGAATCAGGCAAGCCTCACCGCAGTTACCAGACCTGCGGGTTGAAGATGGGTACGTGTTCAAGCGTACATCCCCAAGTACTGGAGACTCAGTTGCTGACGATCTGACATGGAAGTTGTGGGTCCCAACGGAGCTGACAGCGCCACTCATCGAGTCGGCTCATCTGCCACCCCAAACATCACATGGCGGTATAGTGAAGACTCTAACCCGTCTGAGAACTAAGTACTTCTGGCCAGGTATGTCCAGACAAGTGCGGGAATACATCGCCAACTGTGAGGTCTGCAAGACCACCAAAGCCCCCAGTTCAGTACTACGACCACCTATGGGCAATCCCATGGATGCGTCGAAGCCGTTTCAATTTTTGTACGTAGACTTCTTGGGTCCTTATCCTCGGTCGAAAAAAGGCCATACGGCAGTGTTTGTCGTCTTGGACGCCTTCACCAAGTTTGCCTTCCTGCACCCCGTGTCCGCTGAGACCACGGCGGGGGCCGTCAAGTTTCTCGAGCAAACTATTTTTCACACCTTTGGAGTCCCTGAAACCATTTTCTCCGACAATGGTCGGCAATTCACCTCCAAAGAGTTTGCTAAACTGTTAAACGAGTATGGCGTGCGACATGTGCGCACCGCCGTATATTCGCCGCACCCTAACGCTTCCGAGCGGGTGAATCGATCCGTCCTAGCCGCTATCAGGGCGTACTTAAAGGAGGATCATCGTGAGTGGGATAGACATCTGTCGTCCATTGAATGTGCTCTTCGTAGTGCCCACCACGAGGCGATAGGCATGTCACCGTATCAGGCCCTGTTTGGTTGCCATATGATCCTGCACGGATCCGCTTATCCAGTCCTGAAGAAACTGAACGTTTTCCAGGAGGGTGATATCGCTTTCTTGCCCTTGACGGACAAATTGCAGAGACTTCGTGAGCGGGTTGCGCTACATATAGCCGCCGCGCACACCAGGCACACCACTCGGTACAACTTGCGTTGCCGCGTGGGCGGGTTTCGCCCTGGGGATGAGGTTTTCCGTAGAACCTTCTGGGTGAGTAACCGAGCAGGTCGCTTCAGTGCCAAGTTGGCACCGAGGTTTGTGAAAGCCCGGATACGTGGAAAAATTGGAACTAGCTTGTACGAACTGGAGGATTTGGCTGGAAAAAACATAGGCGTATATCACGCAAAAGACTTACGTCCCTGAATGTCGTCGAAGCAAGCGCTCCTCTGAGTAGCCCTAAGAAGGCATCTCGCCGGCTTCACCGGTTAATGATAGGGTACCCGGCGTGGTCCGCTTAGGTAGCTTCCCTAGCGGATGGTACACCTCCTTGTTTCCCTTGGCAGTCTGGGGCCAAGTTTTAATGAATTATTCATCAGAATCTGCCAGACCAGACCCCCACTGAGGCATGGTCTCCTCGTGTATGTTTTCTATTTTTTTTTGGTCAGTCTGGAGAATTATCCTCGGCGAACTGTTGCCTGTTGTTTCACTGGGGTAGATCGACTGCAATGTGGTATTGCGGCAGACTGATCCCAAGGAAACGAAAGGATACCGGTTTATGCGTGGATCTCTGGATGTTTGTAGGGACCCGGAGGGGGACAATGTGGTATTGCCTTCAACCGGATCCTTGTAACTCCAGATATTCCTCCGGGAGATTTTACAGACTCTCCACCATCTAAATTTTATTGTAGACTTGCTTCGAAATTTTAATTAATTTCACTTCCACTCCGTTTATAGCCTCACTGTAGGTAGACCATTAAAACCCGGCTAGCGCAGTGATATAGCATGAGACTCTTATTCTCAGGTCGTGAGTCGAGTCCCACATTGGCGCCAAAAGTACTAGATCTTACGGTATACAAAAAAAAAAAACCGTCCGTTTTTTTCGGCTCCTCACTGCCTCGCATGTCGGCCTTGTGGACCCGAGGATATGTAACGGTCGGTTGAATCCCCCTCGCGGGAAGTTGGAAAAGTTCTATGAAATCACTTACCTGGGAACAGAAATTTAAAAAAATTGTAAATCAAGTAGGAAGGAAAAAAAAAATAAATGAAAAAAAAAGAAAAAATTAGGAGGTGCCGAGGAGAATCGATAGCGAGTGGGTGATTCTTTAGATTTTTCTTTAGAAAATTCCCTTTTTAGTAGTTGGAATTCGGTTTCGCAGTTAAATAAAATATGGTGGAATCGGTTTTTTTGTGATTGAACTTATTCTGTTCGGACGGGAAGATTAGTATTTCAGTTTAATTGGAAAATTGGAAAAAGTTTAAGAATAGTTGATGATGTGTGCGCGCGATTGCTCCAATACTGATCCGCCCCTCTCGATTTTGTGCCGTCTGTGAAATAAGACTATGGTATGTTCACTTTGCTCGGAGTAAAAGAGTTGATTGGTTTAGAAAAATCGGGTAATAAACAGTAAAGAGAAGAATTTTTGGTGTATGTGTGTTTATAAACTCTCTATAAATATCAAGTGCTATCTTAAGAAGAGTGGAACTATGGCCGAGGCAAGTAACAGCGTCCAGACAAATAGGTAAACCGAAGGCAGAAGTTGTAACCGGTCAGATTTTCGAAGTGGGGCCACGCTACAAACCTTTGGGCTTATATTGGAATAAGGGACTTACGGCATGGTCGTATCGTTCAGGTATATTACACCCAAAATTTTCCTACCCTTTTAGGCAGTTCCGAGTGGAGGAAAACTAGTTGAGGATTCCAGGGGCTGGGCGTATTCTGCCCGCAAAGCAGTTTGGATATCAGAAGTTACCAAGACGTCATCTCGTGTTGTTTTTATTTATTTATCATTGATTGTCATTAAATATATATAGATTTCAGGTTTTTTTTTGTGATACAAACATAACATAATTATTTTGATACAGTTATTTATATAATGTCATTTGCTTGAATATATATACACATTCTAATTGCACACACGTTCTATTTGTTCCTGGTGGGAAGTTATGGTACTCATCGAGGATTGTTGAATTTTAATCGGAGTTTTTTTGTGATATTTGTGTTCATAGTCGGCAGGTTGACGCTGACATTGTTATAATTGACACTACGCTTTGGCCAAATCGTCGTTGTCCTCTAGTCCGCGTGTATTAAGTTTCTTATTGTGTGTGCTCAGGCACTGTTCACCCGTTTGAGTTCTGTGGTTCCCCCATTACACTGGTTGAAATAGTGTTACACCGTCAATACACATTCTAACACCTTAACTGCCCTGTTGGGAATTTTTTTGTAATCTTTTTGTAAATCAAATACATGAAAATATATTCTTGTTAAGCCTGGAATCTGATATGGAAATAACCGGTCTTTCAATGATGTGCTGAGTTGAGATAATAATTTTTTTCCAGGATGGTTGAGGAGGATTTCCTCTGTTGGGTTCTCTCTGCGGTGTTGATTCTTATTTCCTTTCAGATTCTAGAAATTTGGAGGGAACTGAGGCTGTCGCTCGTGGCGGGGCCACGCTGAGGTAGTCGGACGTGAGGAGAATTTCTCTTCGACGAAAAGGTAAGTGGTGAACCAGATGTCGTCGACCCGGCCACACACCCCACGACCCCTTCCGGCGAGCTAGCGTTTACCGTGTGGCCGGCATAACCCCCCTACCAGTTGTTTCGGTAGAGTAGGGAGGGGTTTCAGAATTATTTTTTATGTACAGGCACCATGGCGTAACGCCCGTGGGTCGGTACACCCGTTAGCGTTAACGCTCCTTATATACGCTACGGCACCATATGCATGAAGGCTGGCATCTGCAAAAATATGCAACTGCTCATTCGTTCGTTCAGCCGATGAAAATACGCATCGCAACAAGTTGACATCTCGCAGAAGTGGCATTTGAGACATACATTTGTTCCAGGTAGTTAGCAAATGTTTAGGGAGTTCTTCATCCCAATCCAATTTTAATCGCCATATATCCTGAAATATAATCTTTAATTTTACTATAAAAGGTCCAACCATACCTAAAGGATCGAAGATTCTAGCTATTAATTGTAGCACGATGCGTTTCGTTACATTTGTTGCTGCGGGTATCTCAAATTGATGATCTACAGCCAACTCGTCTGTTTGACAATACCAAAGCAACCCAAGTACCTTTTGGATGTCCAAACAATCACCGCTTTCCGAAAAGACTGCTCTAATTCCTCTACTGTTGGAGTTCCATTTTCGTATTCGCATAGAAGCACGTTTTAGAATTTCACATGTCTCTCCATAAACATCCGTGGCAATTCGTTCATCGTTAACGCTGGCTACCAAATCGTCCATGTAGAAAGATGTCTTTAGTAATTCACAAGTCGTTGGATAAGAATTCGTTTCTTCCTCAAAATGTTTACGTAGAGTAGCGCAAAGTAGATATGGACTGCAAGTCACACCAAAAGTTACTCGAGTCATTCGATATTCAACGCATGTCGGAATGGAGTCTAATCCATCCAATTTATTCGCAAACCAAAAGAATCTGTGGGTATCTCTATCTCGTTCCGCCAATGATATCTGAAGGAAGGCCTTTTCAATGTCTGCCACTAGTCCAATGAGTCCTAAACGAAAATTCAACAGAACTGTTAGTATATCTGGTAACAAATTCGGACCAGCGGATAAATGATCGTTCAGAGATAAATTCATGCTAGATCTGGCAGAGGCATCAAATACTATCCTCAGCTTTGTGGTCGCCTTATCTTCTCTGTACACTGGTCGATGAGGCATGTAATATGTTGAATGCATAGATTGATTCAAACCAGTCTCCTCACTAGGAATAACACGTTCTGCTACACTACTATCAATGTAATCCCACATTGCACGATCATAATCTAAAAGCTTACCTGGCTCTCTGGATAACTTGCGAAATAGATTGTTAAAACGAACCAAGGCGCCGCTGCGGTAATTGTCCAAAGGAGTATTAACATTTTTCCATAACAGTGAAGCTTCGTATCGTTCTTTACCCCTTTTAATATAGCTGTCTATGTCATACTTAGTGCAATTAACATCATTTTCACTTGTTATTCCTAATGTCTCGAGGTCCCAAAATCGCTTTGAATTCTCATTAAGATCCTGGTCAACGTCATTATCTATTAATGAACTTGCCTGCAGCGTTGTGGATATAGCCGTTACGTTCACGTTTTCATCACCTTTAATATCACTCATACTGCCTTGTATCGTCCAACCCAAGATTGTGTTGATCGCTGTCAGTTGAGGAGTCAATCGTTCCGAGTCCTGTAAAACCACTCGCCAATAACTATCCGCACCCACCAACACACTAATTCCGGAAATAGGAGCACTTATTGTAGGATTGTCCGCTAAAAGCAATTTTTTAAACAAGGAAGAATTTCCATTCGGTGCTGGTAGAACATCCATACAAATTTCCGCTAGAATAGCAGTGCATCTATCATCGAACTGGCTTTTCAACAAAACTTTGACACGTTGGAATATTTTAGCTTCACCTCTTTTAGCTGAGCCGAAAGGTAATATGCAGATTTTCACACTGTCAACTGGTTTTAAATTAAGTTGCTTTGCAACACTCTCTCGAACATAGGTTCTTTGGCTGCCACCGTCAAAAACAATTCGCACTAACAGTGACGGTGATCTTTGGAAGCTAGAAATTAGAGCGCAGGCTGTCTGCAAGTAAACAGTCGGAGAATTATTTTCAGCACCAGAATACAAGTTGGTTGTTAACATTGTGGAAGGCTGCACATTTTCTTTTTTATCCAATAACTGCGTTGGAGAAGAAAACTTTCCTTTAAATTCTGGGTCACAAATCGCCGTTGCATGGTTGCGATTGCATTTACTACACCGAACATATACTTTACACGTTCTTGAATTATGGCCTAGTCGCGTACATCTAAAACAACGTCCTTGTTTTTTCAATATTTCTTTGCGGTTCGCTATAGAAATTTTCGAGTCACAATTTGCAGATAGATGGCTAACCGAACTGCAAAAACAACAACTTTTAATTTCACTCGGAGATAACAGACCGGCCACTGTGCTATGTGAAAATTTGTTTACATTCGTTTTTTCGTGTTTTGGTAACTTAATTTGTCCAGATGCATACGTTCTTTCTAAAGACTCCACTTCACGTTTTAAAAAATGCAAAATATTTTCCAGTCTTCTGTCGCCTTTGTTATCGATGGAGCTATCACTGGTGACAGCTGAGTTAGAGTCATTGACCTTCGAGGAATCATTTTCTCCTTTGTTTTGGTCGGAATTTGTGTGCGAACGGTGGAAGTCTATGACTAATTCCTTTGGCATACATTTTAGCAATACAGACTTCAACATGACCGAATAATTGTATGAGGGTACTCCAAGAGCGGTGAGAGATCGAGTACTTGCCGTTACCGTATTATAAAGTTGTCGTAAAGCCGAAGTGTCATGCTGAGAAGTTACTGTACGCAGGGACATTAATACTTGCATAGTTTTATCAACTATTTTTTCCGTGTCTCCATACTCTTCAAGCAAGCTTGCAATCGCTGCGTCGTAACAACCTTCGGTAGGAGTGTATCCAGCTACAGAATCTGCTGCCTTACCCGTTAAAACAGATTCTAGGTAATTGAATTTCTCCGATGCATTTAAATCTCGGTTTTCATGGACCATTGTCCGGAATTGTTCCCAAAAGGGAAGCTATTCTTCAATTTTACCAGAAAATTTTCTCAAACCGATCTTGGGTAGTTTTATGGAATCCTTGCTCCGCTCGTTTGATTTCAAGCCGTTAGATGATGATGGTTCCGATCGCTGTTGAATTTGTTGAAGTTTCTTTAGACGCTGATTAAGACGGGCGATGGCTGCTACAGCTTTATCATCATAGTCCGCCATAGTCTGACATTCAGCTTCATAATCCTCGGACTTGAGACTCGTGCGAACTCTATCGTTGGCTTTATTAAGACTTTCTCTTGCTGCCGTTAAACGTTCTAATAACACCGTTACATTTTCTTCGATTTCATCGAATTGTGCGAGATTTTGCGCGTGCACTTGTGCGTCTTGCGATTGCAAATATTCCGCCACATTGTTCACGATTTTCGTAACCTGGCCGCGGTAGATCGCACGATTAGCAAGATCCATTTTCTTCGATGTCGTTAATGATTAATTGCTTCTTTTTTATACCCGCCGTTTCGTTATTCCCGGGTTTCGGCACCAATGTCGAAAAAGCTCGGTCGTTTGGAGAATATTAAAAACCGGGAACGGGTTACAAAATAAGAACGCAATTGTTTAAAATTATTAAAACGTTTATTTCTATTATTAACTCGTAAATTGCCTGCGATGTCTTCGTTCGTGGAGTATTAGCACGAGACTGACTAATTTTGTTTTAGGATCTTATGCATGTACATGTAACTGTGTACCGCTTCTTGCTCAAGGGAACGGGACTAGCCGAATATTTTTAACAGTGAGCTTTTCGTTGACTTTTGTAGTTCCCACCAACTCATGGTAGGTGGAACTTCCTTTCGTCACAAGAAGATACACAAAGAGACCTGGGTATCGCCCGATGGTAGGACGAGAAATCAGATAGATCCTGTGGCCGTCAGCCGCAGATGGAGAACTATCCTTGAGGATGTCAGGAGTTTCAGGGGAGCAGACACTGGAAGCGACCACCATTTGGTTGTAGCAACTATTCGCCTTAAAATCGCCGCAATCAGAAACGTGCAACAAACTGCTAGAATCCGTAGACGGTTTAACGTAGACCTCCTGCGGGAGAGCGTTAAAAAGCGGGAATTTGCTGGAAACCTACAAAAAAATATTAAACCAGCACAACGTTTCTGACGACACAAATATTGAAGAGCTGTGGAGTAGAACAAAGGGCGCAATATTGACGGCTCTCGGACACAAACTGGCAAAAAATAGAACGCAGGAGAGCCCTCAAAAATAAAGTAAACTCTACAAGCGACCCTGAAAGACGTTACCAACTGGAAAGGGAATACTCCCAATTACACGGAAAACGCGGCAAACACTGGCAACAGTAAGGTGCTGTACCAAATCACTAAACAGCTCACGGGAAAGGACTCTACTAAAAAGCATGCCGTTAAGAGTGCGGAGTGAAGGCTGCTGTGCAGCGACGAGGAGCAACTCCAAAGATGGAGAGATTACTTCTTCGCCGCCCTGAATGGTACACTTACACAGGAAGCTCAGGAAAACAACAACAATGCACAGACAATAAGAATCGCCACTCGGGCCCCATCCAAGACGGAAATAGTAACCGAAATTCATGCGATGGCCAATGGTAAAGCAGCTGGGAAAGATGGCATCCCGCCAGAATTGTTGAAAGCCGACTCAAGCCTCATAGCAGATGCGCTTCAGCCAATCCTACAAATAGCATGGAACACCTGTACCTTTCCGGAGGATTGGACGGAAGGTATCATAGAAAATACCAAAAAAGGGGACCTAACAATATGCGACAACTGGAGAGGCATCTGTTTACTATCTACTGAGGGCAAAATTTTGTCCCATATATTACTATCTAGGATAAGTGAGGCAGTAGACCGAACGCTTAGGAGGCAGCAGGCCGGATTCGGGAAGGGCCGCTCATGTATTGATCATATCAACACCTTACGAATAATAGTGGAGCAATTCCGATCCCCCCGTTACCTTGCTTTCGTAGATTATGAGAAAGCGTTCGACTCGGTCAATAGGAGCTTTATATGGCAGGCACTACGGCGACGTGGACTGCCTGATAAAATAATAGAATTGATAAAAGCCCTATATAACAATTCCAAATGCAGAGTCCTCCATAATGGAAAATTATCCGACAGCTTCGAGGTGAGCTCAGGAGTACGACAAGGATGCCTACTCTCGCCTTTACTATTTCTTATAGTAATAAATGACATCCTTGTCGGCGCTCTAGATAGTAGAACAGGCGGCATACAATGGGGTTTGTTAGACCGCCCTAAGGATCTCGACTACGCAGATGATATCTGTTTGCCGGCCCACAGACACCAAGACCTCAAAAACATGATTAACAATTTGGCAGAAAGTAGTCCAGCACGCTTAAGGCTAAATCCGACTAAAACTAAAGAAATGCGGATAAATGCAAACACCATTGAACGGACTGCGCTGAATAACCGTGACGTGGAACTGGTCGATAAATTTTGCTAACTCGGTAGTTTTATTACCGAAAATGGCGGTGCAGAAGAAGATGTCAGTTCCAGAATAAATAAAGCACGAGGCGCATATGCATGCCTGTTCCGCATATGGAGATCAACGGAGATCTCAACTAACACCAAATTGCGGCTGTTCAACTCCAACGTGAAGGCAGTACTTTTGTACGGTTGCGAAACATGGAAAGTCACCCAATTCATCACAGGGCGCCTACAAGTCTTCATCAACAGATGCCTTCGTCGTATCCTAAAAATCCGCTGGCAAGATAGAATTTCAAACGAAGAACTATGGCGCCAAGAAAGGATAGACGACCAAATCAGGCAAAGGAAATGGAATTGGGTTGGCCACACCTTGCGACGCGAAAACGAAAATCTAGCCAAACAGGCCCTTGACTGGAATCCGCAAGGATCCCGTCGAGTAGGACGACCTAGAACAACGTGGAGGAGAACCCTACTAGCAGAAGCCGCAACAACTGGGAGATCCTGGTCGGAGCTGAGAGCTGTCGCGCAAAACAGAGTCCGCTGGAGGGCAACTGTTTCCGCCCTATGTCCCATGAGGGATTAAAGGAGCGCAATGGTGCTATTCAGGCTATGGTTCGAATACAGAGTCCAAGCAGCATTAAGCGTGATTAGTACTCAGTTGGGGGACCGCATTGCTACGACGACACTCGCGTTTCAAAATATATCGTGTTCCACACCGGAACAGTTATTACTCACATATCCAAGCCGAACTTCTCAAATTTTTCGGGTAGCAATCAATAGGGTTAAATGGAGCATTCCTTATGACGAAGGGCCTGAGTGGGCCTTGTAGGGACGCACATCTGTCTGCTATCGAGGCACTCACCAGTTTATTGAGGAGGGCCCTTTCCGATAGGACATTGGATGAAACAAACCGAACGCTAGAGGTCCGGGCTTGTTGACTTGACACCAGGACTTTTTGCGGGTTTGCATAACTGAAGGGGAAAGTATGATTTTGTCAGATAACTATTAAAAGTGTGTTTGAGGTGACAAGAAATTATTCCACAAACAGAGAAAAAAAGATTCTGCATTCGAATGGAGATTTAAAAGGCGTAATCAAGACTTTAAGCTTTGTAAAAATCAACACCCGTCATTCGACACGATTCTTTGTTCCCCACTCTAGAATAAGTTCAATGTCGTTATTAATAGAGTTGAACATTACTTCACGATCATCAAGACAGGATCTGGCATGAGTCTGTCTTGTATCGAAGCTGTAAGAGTAACGCAGGGTACCGTCGTCAGCGAAGCTGAGAAGTGGGTTGGAGGGTATTGAAAGTAGATCATTTATAAAGATAAGAAATAGGGCTTGTGATAAAATTGACACTTGGGGGACCCCCGCAGAGATAGGGTGGGGTTCAGATTTGATGCCATCCAATACTACCTTAATTGAACGGCCGGAAAGGAAATTCTCAATCCATTTCTGTAAAAGTGAGTCGATTCCAATAGCTTTGAGTTTAGCTAACAAGGCTAAGTGCCAAACTCTATCAAAAGCCTTGGAGATATCCAAAGCAACCAGACTGGATTCACCTGATCCATGCAAACTTCGGCTGAGGTGTTCTGTTAGAGAGACAAAAAGATCGCCAGTGGATCTTCTGTGTCGGAAGCCATACTGTCTGTCGTTTATGAGTAGGTTGGATTCTAGATATCGCATAAGTTTTTTGTTGATTAACGTCTCCATTGTTTTGGAGAGAATAGAAGTAATTGCTGTTGGGCGGTAGTTAGAGGAGTCGCTGGAGTCACCTTTTGTCGGTATTGGGTGTACATAGGCAAGTTTCCAAGAGTCTGGATAGACTCCGGAAGAGTATGATAGGGCAAAAAGTTTGCGCAGAGGTTTAGCCAAAGGTGAGGCGCATTCTTTTAAGACGATAGGGGGTATATTATCGGGTCCAGTGGATTTATTGATATCGAGCTCCTTGAGGCACCTGTACACCTCGCGAGTCCTGAAGAAAACCCTGTCCATTAAATGAGCGCTGTGCTCGAGAACCGGGGGTAGCATATCAATTTGGGGTAAAGAAGAATTGGAAGCAAACAAAGATGCTAATAAATCGGCCTTGGATTTTCTGTCTGTTATCACCTTCTTATCGTGGATGAATGAAGGAGTTGTGGATGAAGTGAAATTCTTCTTAATGGAGCTTACCAAGGACCAGAAGTTCTTGCTACCTGAGGTTGCATTAAAGAGTTTACTTCTCAACTTGTTGTCAAATGAATTTTTGACATTCCTGATGGTGACTTTACAGGAATTTCTTAGTTTTATATACTCTACACGGAACGATTCACTAGGGGAGCTCTTGTAAGCTTGAAAGGCGGCTTCTTTATTTCTGATTGCATTCATACACTCCTGATTAAACCATCTGTTGGGCCTAGCCTTCACAGATTTGGTAGAATGAGGAATGAACAAATGCATTCCTGCCTGTATGATCCTAGAGATACGGATAGCGGCAGAGTTGACGTTTTTGTTTCGGAAATACTGGTTCCAGTCAGTAGATTGGAAAAAATTAATAAGCCCCAGCCAATTGGCCTTCCCATAATGCCATACAGTTCTTTTAACTGGTTTGGGAGGGGCGGGAAATTTGAATGGGAAACTAGCGCTAACTAAGGAGTGGTCCGAATTGCCGAGAGGTGAATCAACGTTAGGAGGCATAACACTCCAGCAAGGAGTATCCCGATAGCCCCGATGGTCATGACAATGGCAGTGCCGGTTACGACGGAGGTTGACCTTGTACATACTAAGCCTCGATACAAAAATTTTTGTATTGACTACACCAACATCCGTGGGCTGCAAGCGAATTTCTATTCCGTGATGTGCCATCTCTGCGTTTTTTCTCCCCCAATCTTCGCACTAAGTGAAACCCAAATATTACCTAGCGATGATTTAGATCGTTTCCAGGTTTCTGGGTACACATTAGTGCACAACCTCCCCCCTCATAGGGGAATTGCCATTTATATTAGGAAAGACGTAGCCTTCCAGAAGGTGTACAATAGTACAACTCCTGATTTCAACCATCTCGGTCTAAAAATTTTACTTCCAAAGCACGTCATTTTCTTCTGTTTTCTATACAGGAGTCCTAATATCAGTAATGAAGCTTCCTCTCTAGCATTTGACGCTATCTCTGAACGTATCTCCGGTTTTTTATCCTCCCATCCGGACTGTGAGATCATTGTTGCGGGTGATTTCAACGTTCACAACGTAAATTGGCTGAATTACTCAAATGGCACCAGTGTTTCTGGCAGGGATGCTGAGCTCTTTGCTGAGACAAATAACCTATACCAAATTGTCAACGGTCCTACACGTATTCCTGACACTGCCGGTCAAGGACGCCACCTCCTTGATCTTTTTCTTACCTCGCACCCAACAAAATACTCCGTCGAAATTGACTCTCCTCTGGGCAACTCGGATCACTGTCTAATCAGCGCCCACTTCCCATATCGATCTCCTACCCCAACTACGCCAGCTCCTAGGAGAACCGTTTGGCATTATGGGAAGGCCAACAGGTGGGGGCTGATTCGCTTTTTTCAATCTACTGACTGGGATCTATGTTTTCAGAACCGCGATGTCAACTTTGCCGCCCTCTGTATTACCAACATTATATTGGCTGGTATGCACCTATTCATTCCTCATTCCTCCAAATCCATAAAGCCTAGGCAGCATGGATGGTTTAATCGGGAATGCATGAATGCAATTAAAACTAAAGAAGCCGCCTACAGAGAGTACAGACATTCTCCGAGCGAACTATCTAGACGTGAGTACATAAGGTTGAGAAATTCCTGTAAATCCACCATCAGGAAAGTCAAGGAATTATACGATGACAGGCTGAGAAATAAACTCATTAACTCCACTGCTGGCAGTAAAAATTTTTGGTCCTTGGTAACCTCCATCGGGAAGAATTTTACCTCACACACAACGCCTCCATTCATCTACAATAGGCAGGTGATAGCAGAAAGCAAACCCAAGGCCGACTTACTCGCATCTCTGTTCGCCGCAAACTCTTCCTTACCCTATGCTGACACGCAACCACCAGCCATCGAGTGTTCCACCCACTCAATGGACGGAGTTTTCTTCAGAACACGTGAAGTGTATAGGTGTCTCAAAGAGCTTGACTCCAATAAATCCACTGGCCCAGACAATATTCCCCCTATGGTTCTTAAAAAATGTGCCTCACCTTTGGCTAAACCTCTGCGCAAACTTTTCGCCGTATCCTACTTCTCCGGAGTCTATCCCGACTCCTGGAAACTGGCCCATGTTCAGCCCATACCAAAAAAAGGTGACGCTAGTGACCCCGAAAACTACCGCCCAATAGCAATTACTTCTATTCTCTCCAAAGTGATGGAGACAATAATAAACAAGAGGCTTTTGAGATATATTGAGCACCACAAAATATTAAATGACAAACAGTACGGCTTTAGACCAAAAAGATCTACTGGCGACCTCCTTGTTTGCCTAACTGAACACCTCAACCAAAGTATACACCGATTTGGTGAATCTGGCCTGGTTGCTTTAGATATCTCCAAGGCTTTTGACAGAGTGTGGCACCCCGCTCTGTTAACCAAACTCCAGGCTATTGGTATTGACTTCGTTCTAAGGAACTGGATTAAAAGCTTCCTTTCTGGCCGTTCAATCAAAGTAGTATTGGATGGCGTCGAATCCGACCCCCACAACATCTCCGCAAGTGTTCCCCAGGGCTCAATTCTATCACCAGCTCTCTTCCTAATTTTTATAAACGACCTGCTCTCAATCCCTTCCAACCCACTTCACTGCTTTGCCGACGACAGTACACTACGGTACTCCTATGGCTTCGATACTGTAGGACAAGCACGCGCCAGACCTTGTCTGCATTATCGCAATCTCATGTCCATCTCAATCAACAGGGACATCGAACGAATTTTTGAATGGGGTCGCAAGAACCGTGTCGAATTCAATGCATCCAAAACGAAGTACTGTCTCATCTCTAATAAAACCTACACCGACCCTCCTTCTATTTCAGTGGACAATAAAAACCTAACGGCAGAACCGTCTTTAAACATCCTAGGCATAACACTATCCGATGATCTGCGGTGGAATAACCACATATTCCAAATCGCTAAACAAGCATCCCAATGCCTGGGATTCCTGAAAAGATGCAAATTCCTCCTTCAGCCGTCGGCCAGGGCTACAATATACAAATCCTACATTCGTCCCCGCCTCGAATACAACTCGCATATTTGGGCTGGGGCCCCGAAAACCACCTTAGGCTGGCTGGACAAGGTGCAAAGTCGCGCTCTCAAACTTATTGGCGATAGCGCCATTTGCTCCTCAATTGACTCATTAAGCCACCGTAGGAATGTAGCAGCCCTTACAAAATTTTACCGATTTTACCACAACGATTGCTCTTCTGAAATAAGTAACCTCATGCCTCCACGGCAACTTTTCTCCCGCAACACTAGACTTGCCCGCTCGGCTCACCCTTATAGTCTACAGCCCTTATGTTCGCGCACACTCCGATTTAGAAATTCGTTTATAACAAGAACAACACGACTGTGGAACAACTTACCTCAGTCAATATTTCCGAACTCATACAACACCCAAGAGTTCAAGCGCAAGGTTCACCACCATCTCCTCCAACACCCACCCGACTCCCCCTAATCTATCCTATCTCTCTCTCTATCCTTCGAGCTAAGCTTACTACTAGACATTGCACCATGACGTGTACGACATGACGAACTAGTAGTACAAAGGATGACACCTAAGCTTAGACTATCACATACAAAAAAAAAAAAAACTTCAACAGAGTAACGCGCTGGATGAGAAGTTAAAAAAAGATCAAGGAGATAGGTTCCTTGATCAGCAACATCAGGGACGCTTGTGGGACGATCCACAATTTGATGCTAATTATTGGCGTCTGCAAAGAGCTCGACGTCCTTGCCAGAAACACTGGTGCCATTTGAGTAAGTCAGCCATTTAACGTTGTGAACATTGAAATCACCCGCAACGATGATTTCACACTCAGGATTGGACGACAAAAATCCCGAGATTTGTTCGGAAATGGTATCAAAAGATGAAGTGGAGGCTTCGTTACTTATGTTAGGACTTCTGTATAGGAAGCAGAAGAATATGACGTGGCTTTGGAATATGATTTTAACCCAAAGATAGTTGAAATCTGAAGTCGTGTTTGAAAATATTTTACAATAATACCAGAGACACACTTGTGGTATAGTAATTACAATATGAGCAATATTGCAATATACTTCAAGTGTGTCTCTATATACTGAGAAAAAATCTCGGTATACACTCAGTATACTCAACATTGAAACTCAATATCCCAATTGAGAAAAACTTCGTGGTATAGCTCAGTATACCCTAGATTTAAACCAAAGAATAGTCTGGGCATAACCCAAAATGATAATTTCGAACAGAATTTTAATTCTTCAATTTTGGCAGCACTACCTATCAAAGATTTTTATGTCAGTTGAAGGAGTGAGTTGTTTATCCTTTCCTGTTGTGTTGACAGATAAATGACAACCAAAACAACTCAGTATACTGATGCAAGTGTGTCTTCAAATTTTTATATTGCAATATGGCAATATTGCAATATCCCGATCTCAATTGCTATACCACAAGTCTGTCTCTGGTATAAGCCACGTCATCCCTAACAAATATGGCAATACCCCTATGGGGGGAGAGATTGTGCACTAAAGTGTACCTCGACACCTGGTAATGACATAAGTCAGTATCGGGTGATATTTGGGTTTCACTAAGTGCGAAGATTGGGGGTTTATAAGTCAATAAGTGGCACTCAACAAAATAAAAATTCGCATGAAGTCCACGAATGTTACAAAAATCAATAGCAAAATTTGACTTGTAACGGGACTTCGGTTGCGCGGGCTCAATCGTCACGTTTTCGAGGATATTTCCCGGCATTACATTTGCCGCAACCATCAGAGTCAATAAAATTTGTCCGCGTCAAAGTGTTATGCCGTTTGAGACGGGGCAAATTTTATCGACCGACAGATTTTAGCCGCGGCACCTGCAGGACCTAGATGCGTGAGAGGGTAGGGAGCAAGGGTACTTACTTGCGCCGTTCGTCGGTCCGGTCGTGTCTAGTGAAGGGTGATGGGCCTTCGCGTTAGACTGCGCTCGATTTTTATGACACTGTTTTCTTGTGCACGTTTTTAGTTTTTATTGTTTCCACAATTTTTTTTTCTTTTTCACTGTTCACAAGTTTTTTGTTTTTTGTTTTTTTTTTCTTCGGCGCGTTCTTCAGAGACCGGAACAGCACACGTCCGCACACTTTGCTGTCCTAGCTCAAACCTAGTCCTAGTCCTTGAAATTTATGGAAGAATACTTTTTAAATATTATTAATTTTAATATGAACTTATCAAATTATTATATACATATTTACATAAAGAATGCAACCAAAAAATACGGATCAAAATCTTTTCTCACTCCTTCTGTAGGGCAATGATGGACAATTACAGCCTACAGCCACAATTCTACTATTCTTCTACCCCACATGCACTTTCAATTATCGTAATTTGTAGTTGGTCACTTTAAGTAATTGTAGCATTGAGCCCATATTTTTCTAGCACTAACATTGAACCCATATTTTGGAGAACTGCAAAAAACCTAATTTCAATACCGCTTAAGTGTAATCGAGGCGAATTAACCTGATTAAGTTTTATTCAATAATTCAATTTCTACTCAAAGGATTAATTATATTAAAAGGTTCAAACCAGCAGGAATTAACCAGCACTACGCATCCAACTTCTGTTTGTTAAAATGCGAAGCTTGTTATTGTTAGTAATTTTTTTGGGTTTAACAACATTTACAGTCGTCGAAAATGTCGGTGTAGTGAATTTAGTAGTAGAACTGCATAAGATTTTCAATTTCGAAAATATTGTTGTGTTCAGTGATGGGAGTTCTGTAAGCGAGGATTCTACAAATGAGTTTTATGAAATGCTACAGATTATCGTGGGTGTTCCGATGTTACGATTGTTTACAGAACAAATATTTGAATTAAAAGAGTTTGTTCATAGAGAATCCCTTTTTGTAGTGTACATCTATGAGAATAGTTCTAATGCTTTTAACTCTGTTGATTTGTCCTTACGTGGAATGCATCAATCGAAAATTATGTTCGTTTTAATAAAGGATTTTATTAGTGAAAACGAAAAGCTGTTGATGTGTACTTGGTGTTGGAAAAGAGGATTTATAAATATGATTTTTGTAGTAGTAAAAATTAATGAATCAAACAGAACTAGTCAAATTTTCACATATACACCTTTTCCTGTAGTTCAATTGCAAAATAAAAGTGTGAGCAGTATAAATAATTTATTCGAAGAAAAAATGAAAAATTTGAAAGGTTATAAAATTACATCTCCAGTTCAGGATGATCCACCGCGAATTTTTAAATATACTAACGACCATGGCCGAGATATTGTGACTGGGATCGGTGGTAAAACCTACTTGGAGTTTATAAAAAGACACAACGCCACATTCGAGGAAATGATTGTACCAAACAGCTCCAAAAGTTACGACATAAAAATGCTTCTAAGGATACTGCACGAGAAAGAATTAGACATAATCATCCTTCCATATTCAGAACTCGATCCAGGCATCTATGGAATATCTTATCCAGTATTTTTTTCTAAATGGCATATTATTGTTCCAGTTCCCAGACCGATACCTGTATCAAAATACATCCTTCTTCCATTCCAGCTGTCAATGTGGGCAGCTCTTATATGCGGTGTGATATACACATCAATTCTGGGATATGCTGCGTCCTTGCTAACTGACTCGCGGAAAGATTTTGGAAGTATCCTGATCAATGTCATCCGGGGATTCTTACACGCCTGCGTGCCATTCTCAGATAAGAAACTACTATGGAACACATACCATTTTCAAATTCTAATCCTTGGATTTATTTTGTCGAATCTGTACATAGCGTTTCTAGCTAGCTTTCTAACAAAAATTGTGTACGAACCGAAGATCGACACAATAGACCAATTCGTTGAGTCTGGTCTACAAATAATGACTAGGTCCTATGTTATACCAATTTTCATCAACAAGACAAACTTGCCAGAGAGCTTCAAACAGCATCTCATCGGTGTCGACCTTGATACAGCTGCTAGTCATTTTCTAGAATTGAACACAAGCTTTGCCTACACAGCGCCTCTAGAACGTTGGGAGTTTGTCTCAGCTCAGCAGGATCTACTGGAACGACCAAGATGTCGGGTGATGGACTTCGTTATAGCAGATTTGCTGGCGTTCTTCCCAATCAGGTATGACTCGCCATTTACAAAACCGGTAGCTGATTTCGTGATGAAAGTTCATGAGGTTGGTTTGTTCGTTCAGTGGGAGAGTTGGACTTTTGGTGAAGGTGTTAAAGCTGGACTGGTGAGGAGATTCATTGATGATGAGAATCTAGATCGAATTATATCGATGTGTCACCTGGATTTAGCTTACAAAATGTATGGATGTGGAATGTTAATTGGCGTAGTGGTTTTTTGTTTAGAAGTTTTGTTATTTAGTTTGTAATAAAGAACGGTTTTAGAAAACACGTTTTAATATCTTATTTAATGATTGTGTGAAATAAGGTATTGATAATCAAAGATCAACGATCATCAAGTGGGTTTTTTCTAATCTTAAAAATCACTCTCTGTACTACCAGTTTACTTAATTACAAGGACAGGAGTCAAGGAAATAACGGTAAATCGCGCATTTTAACTCTGTTACCATGTAATAGCAGCATTTGGGCCTGATCACATACACATCATCCCGATCGAAATAGACATGTTCTAATGGAATGTCCGACTAACAATTGGTTACGTCGGTAGTGTGGCCAGATGATCCCAGCGGCAAAACCTTTATTACCATTTAGCAGTCCCTTTTGTACGTCCATAAATCCATCCCAAAATTACTTTAGCTCCTGTTAGGTTCCTCTTTTTGGTATTTTGGTAATGATATCTTTCGTCCAATCCTCTGAAAAGGTACAGGTGTTCCATGCAATTTCTAGGATTAGCTGTAAGGCATATGCCACGAGACTTGAGTCGGCTTGCAACAATTCTGGACGGATGCCATCTTTTCCAGCTACTTTACCATTTTGACATTGCATGAATTGTGGTTAATATTTCTGTTCTATTTCTAGAATGACCTTGTTACAACAATTTAGACTTGGTGGACCTCTTGGTGATGCCATAAAAGGATATAGGCAGAATCGTCGATAGTTACTATCCAATTGGACATCATGCAGCCAGATTGAGAATCCCGTAAAATGCCCCGGTTAAATGAATGTTAAAAAATGACAATTGTCATAATCTCTTGTCATAATTAATGACATTGCTATTTACCCGACGCAAATAATGTCAAATAATAATTTAGATTTAGAATTTAGCTTTGTCATAAAATGTAACTAATTTAGGACTAGTTCTCATAAATAATGACAGTATTTGCATATACACAAATGATGAAGGATCGCATTATGACCAAAGCTATGACAGAGTTGAACTTATTTGTATTGTGGGTGCCGTTAAAGAAAGTCTTAAAAAAGCAACGAAAAGGATTGTGGAAGAGGACAAAACATTTGCAGCAGCTTGTTTTGCTGCTGTCCTGCTAATTGAAGAGGAAGAAGATGGCGGGAGAGGGGAATTAAATTTTACTCAAAATCTGCAGATGAAATGTAGGTATTCGGGTTTCAGTCAAAATTATAGTAAAAAAGCTAAAACTTGACTCTCTAGGAATAAAATAACTCCAAAAAACATTTAAATCGCAAAACACTGAAAAAACGAAGAGTATTGGAATTTTTCTGGTTCTTAGAGGTTTCATATCTTTTACATGAAGTCAAGTTTCTTTTTTCCGTAAATATAGTGGATAGTGGGGATATCCTCCTCTCGCTGGAACAATTGTTTTTTTTTTTTTTTTTTTTTTTTCAAATATATTCATATTACCCCTGAAAATAGTCCATTGTATATTTTGATTGGGTATAAAAACCTGTGTACACCCACATATGTTTTAGATCTGACTGTAACACGATGTGATCTATTTAACCCTATCGGTATTAGTTACGTCTGCCATCGGTAGGGAAAAACAACGATTCTCTTCAACAAAGCTTAGTCCTAAATTGCCTGCAAAGAATCCATGGAAATGACTTTGTAGCCCAGATCAATCTTAACGCTAATGAGTTCAATAAACATTTCACAGCAAAGTTGGTGATACTAATTGCTCTACTTCTACTGGCAATAATACTGGTATATTTAGTTTACGCAAAGTAGATTACGAAAAAATCCGTAAAGCTTTCTATGCTATGTATTAAATCCAATGCCACTGGACAGGAGAACATCCCAGCTATATTTCTCAAGGTAATTCTTCCTATAATTCTCCCCTAAATCTCCCATATTTTTAATAGCTGTCTCATGAAATAACTTTTTCTGCTTCAAAAAGGCGAAAGTAATTGCACTACCTAAATATCCCCAAGTAGTCTTGCAGACCGTCCTATTAAGTATCTTAGGTAGGGTACTAGAAAATCTAATGGCATAGCAAATTGACAGTCACTATGAGACGGAGTCCCTATTGAGATGAGATGAGATGGAGTGGGGCACTACTGACCTCCGAATGGCTCTTGACTCCGGTATTGTTGCTTTCTTCTAGAGTTTCACGAGATGTAACACTAGTGCTGCAACACTCGCACTGTCGCATGCGAGACAAGACAACACGCGAGACAACAGCTTCTGCCCCATAGGAGAGTAGCGCGACAGTAAAAAATCCCCAGTCTCGCCGAGACAACACTATCGAATGCGAGACTGTCGCGCTCTCGCTCGATCTCGCGGGATTTCCCATGCGGTTAATTTTTTCCCGGATAGTTGCGCGATTTCCCAATTCTATAGAAAGTAGAGTTTTATATTTTCGTCGGTAATATATTTATGAGCTGGACAACCCCAGTCTTCCAGAGTTTAAAGCTGCCAGTAAATACCCAACCCGCCGGCGAGAGCGTGAGTGCACCCTTCTAAACATCCCATTGTATCATCGAAAGAAGCGTCCCTAATCTTGTAATGGGTGGTGTGAATAAAAACTAAGTGAACACTCTGAGTGGATTCTCTTGAGAAGGGTGGTCTTAAATGTTAATTTTATGCTAAATTTTTTTGCATTTAATTATTCTTAAATATTTTTCATATTCAACTGGGACCATTACTTTTCTCCATGTACATAAATTATCTTTGTAGTGTCGTAAAAGCTGCAAACTCCGCCTTGGACTGCCTGAGAACTGTATTGCGGACATAAATGCAGATCTCAAGCGTATTTATCAATGGTCTGTGTCCAACCGCCTACAACTTAATACTTCTAAATCCTGTTGTATTCCAATGTATATGAGTAAGTCAGATTCCGACCGTTTTCAACCTGTCGTTCTTATGAACACACGCTTGTCTTATCAAACGCGTGTCATTATTCCAAGCGTTTATCTGAATTCTCAACTTACTTGCTGCGATCATATTCCTTTAGAATTATATATAGGGCAAATTTTCTAGTTCAATTGATGATTTTTACGGAACTAAAGTAATCCATAAATCTAAAGCCACTGGGAAAGAAAATGTCCCTCAATCTCCCCCCCCCCTTTATTACCAAATGAAAAGTCGTGTATTGCCCAGTGGCGGTTCGTAAGGTTCAGAATAAGGGAAGCAATGCCCAAAGCGAACGATAAAAGTAAAAGTCGAAGGCTTTATTAACTAAAAAAACTGAAAAATAACATAGTGGATTCAGATAAGCAAACATATGGAATTGTGTCCAATCTAAAAAAAACAAATGCTTGGAACATCTATACGAAATGGACATTTTCTGCCTCTAACAACCGCCGCAATGTAAAATTTTTATCTGTACACCTAACGTCAAAAAAACTTAAAAAACTGCTAAATGTTAGCTTCTTCGCATTTTTTCAGTCAACTTACACAATAACTGGTTACAATTTCAGGTCAAAAAATCTTGTTCAAGTACCAAAAATTGACTTCAAATTTGAAAACTAATTGCCCTTTAATTTTTGTGCATCGCATGAGGTTTTTCCTTTTTTTAATATGCATACTATATGCATAGTGTTTCCAGAGGGGAAAATATGTTAAGATTTTTGTTGTGATTAATCTTGATATAAATTTAAATTTATTATTATTTATATAAATTTATTTTTATGAAGTTGTCTATTTGGTCAAGGGAAGCAGTGCTTCCTTTGCTTCCAAAACAGGAACCGCCACTGGTATTGCCGGTATCGCAGTCCATTCAAAATGCGCGTTTGGGTTTCGAAATATAACACCTTTGTGAAACCCTTTCCATATATGAGTGTATTTCATTGGATTATTAACTTCCCAGTATAGGAAGTTATTGTAATCGGTCCGAAAATCGAAATCGAAATTTTCGACGTATTTTCGTCTTTCAAGGTCCCAGGAGCATTTTAAGGAAAAAATTGGGAGGAAGTATGTGTGTGTGTCAGTGGCGGATCTAGAAATTCATTTTGGGGGGGGGGGGCATCCTCATCCATTGGCGAATTTTTTAAGCTTTTGACGAAGGGTTGTAGAGCTTCACAAATATAAATAAAAACACAAAGATTTTGTTTTTAGTTATTGAAATAACACAACTTAACTTTTATTTATTTAAATAATAAAATTACGTCTTCGTGCTTTTTGTTTAGCAAATCTTTCGATAATATTATCAATATTCATATGGATATCATGGTGAATATTTAGCAGGGCTAGACCCGTAAGCCTGTCTTCACCCATGCAGGTCCTCAGCCATGTTTTAATACGACGTAATGTTGAAAAGGACCGTTCAGCTGTCGCAACACTTGATGGAAGCGTAAGCAATATCTGTATCATTGTGCTGATGATAGGATACTGATCCTTGTTACAATAACTGAATGTCGCAACAACAGTTTCGGGTAAGGAACTTCCCTTTTCCTTTTTTCGGTTCCTTTTTTGTCTCCAGGCTTCATACTCCTTTTTCATTTTAAAGGATACTCCCCTTACATCTTCAAGGAAATCCTTATATTGGATTGCCAATGACAATGCTTTATTGACATCTTCGCTGCTATCAGTTATACGGCTCGGAATGAATATGGCCAGATTAAAAGAATTTAAGGTATCTTTAGGTAAACGTTCTTTCAAATCTGCAATAACGTAGTCTAAGACCGGGATATAAACTGACCTCAAGTAGTACTCTTCCACGTTATCTGCCGGTGGATTAGATCGATGTTCTTGTCGGGCTTTTGAGGAATTGCGTGGAGTGGTAATTTGAATACCTCTTTCTTCTGTAATCATTTTCGTCTCGACGAATAGGTTTTTAAAGCATTCAGATGCTTTTTCTCGATGTGACTGTAGAATAGCCAACACATCTTGAAGAGCATCATTTGCCCAAACCAAGTCTAACGACTCAGACTGCAGAAGAGTACTTAGTTGTTGTGTAGTTCCCAGGACATCGCATAGAACAATTACTGAAACCAAGAAGTCGCTGTTTTCAAGGACACTGCGAAGACAAAAAGCTTCCGATGATGTTGACTTGTCCTGCGAATTCTCGATTTTGTCAAGTGCGTTCATGATTCCTGGCAAATTTGTATGAAATTGCAAAACGCCATCGTGTCTTTCCGCCCATCTAGTTTCGCAAAGCCCTCTGAAAGCTATACCGAGTTCTCGTTGAAATAAGTGAGCCCGTTTGGCTGAAGCATTAGCGAACTGAATCACTTTTTTAATTGTTCCCATAGCATTTCTGCAGGACGCCACACTGCAAGTCTTTGCAAGAGAATTATTCAAAGAATGGTTGTAGCATGGGCATCTTTTGGCATTCGTTGCTTCAAGCTGGATTGTTGCAACAGCTCCGAGATTCTTTTGGTTTCCAGAAATCATTACGCTGCAGTTGTCCGTTCCGATCCCGACACATTTTGAGGTATCCAAAGTAAAAGACTTGACAATATCCAGCACTATATGACCTAGAGCCTCGCCAGAAAGAAGTTTCTCTCCGTGCTCAGCAACGTCCTCCTTGCGAATAGATTCGTAACAATCGACAAAAGATAAGAAATCTTTTCTGATTTGGCCCTCGTAAAAATACCGTAAAGAAAGGCTAAGGCTGCGGTTACGCTGGCTGAAAGTTGGTGATAGTCCAGCTGGTGCCAGCTGTTACAAGAAAATTAAACACAAGGAACTAATGCAGAGTGGTTAGGCTGAAACTTGCAAGCTTTCACACATTCATGAAAGTTCATGACAGCGTGTTAGCTAATCAAATTTGTTTAGTTAGCTGGCACCAGTTGAGATTAAAATTGGGAAAATGGATTCTGAAAAATTAATAAACGAAGTGAGGAATAGGAAATTGTTGTGGGATGCAACGGCTGGCACTAAAACTTGGATGATGAGGTGCTATCGGCGGAGGTGGACGTTGTAGTAGAAATTTAAGATAACTACTTTCTGTTAAAAATAACATATCTTCAAATCATTCGTCCATCATGAAAAATTGTTGTTAATAAAGCACTGAAAAGTTTATACCAAAAAACGATACGATCCGAGCTAATCGATGCCGTGTACATAACTATCATGAACTGTCTTGCAGCATAACCACTAAACAATGAAAGCTTGAATTGTAACAGCTGGCACCAGCTGGACTATCACCAACTTTCAGCCAGCGTAACCGCAGCCTAAGTTGTTGATATTTGTTAAACGTTGTAACTTATTTAAATTATTTAAAATGATATTCAGCGTCACCATGCAACAATACCTGAACAATTTTTTTTTAATTTAATTTTTTTAAAACAATAGTGATACTTGTTGGTTTGGGGGGGGCCATGGCCCCCATGGCCCCCCCCTGGATCCGCCACTGGTGTGTGTGCGTACGTATGTGGTCATTTTTTCCTGCACGATATCGCGCGAACCAAAAAAGATATCGACTTCGTTGAGGTGTCGTTCGAAGCGTATTAACCGAAATATGATCTGAAAAGATTTTCATACAATTCGGTCGAGCCGTTCACTTACGAAGCGATTTTTATACCTGCACGATATCGCCCGAACCATGCAAGATATTGACTTACTTGAGGTGCTGTTCGAAGCGTATTAGCGACAATATACATATGTATGTTCAAATGACATAAGTGATTTTTGTACCTGCACGATGTCGCGCGAACTATAAAAGATATCGACTTAATTGACGTGCCGTTCGAAGAGTATTAACCAAAATATGGTCTAAAAAGATTTTCATAAAATTCGGTCAAACCGTTTTTTTGTTTAAACGACTTTTATGATTTTTGTACCTGCACGACACCGCGCGAACTAAACTCTATATCGACTTCATTGAGGTGCCGAAAAAAGAATATTAACGAAGAAATTCTCTGGAAAAAAATTCATAATATTCGGTCGGGCCTTTTTTGTTTAAATAGAAAAACTTCGGCTAATTGTCAGAAGGACCTTGAATTGACAAGTTTTGCTAATATCTAATAAACTCGATGAAATGAGACCCGTTGTAAACGAAGTGATCTTTTTTGGGCTCTGCACAGCGATAGCTTTGGAACAAAGCATCACTTGTCAAAATCCGACAACCTTTAAAAATCGTGCAAAAATTTCGTTACCCTTTACAAACAGCACGAATTTTTCAAACCTTGGATTAGCACTTTTTGACGGGGAATTGTTTTCTACTCGTGATACAGTTTTAGGAAATTGCGGTTCATCCCGGTATTTCCAGTAGTTACCGCAAAATTTGCTCTTTTTGGTCAAGTCTGACAAGTACTTAACAGTTACAGTTTTGCTAATATCTCCGCTTCAGCACGCTCAATACGAATTTGAACACCCGCTTTAGTGCAGCGCACGAAATGCGGAGGAAATGTTTGTTTGCTAACGTTGAGGAAAAACAAATTCTCTAGAAAAATCTTGTGGATTTACTTCTATTATAATTATTTGAACTAGCTTCTCTCGGGATTGCTTTGTCATCAGTTCCAGCCAATTTTCCACTAGTGCTAAACGTATAACTATTTTGTGAGAAGTCAGTTTATTCCATCTTCGTTCATCATACTGGGAAGTTAATCGTGTGGACCGAAGGGGTCAAACCCACATCCCAACTAGTTTTTGATTATTATCGAAAATATTGTGAAAAACATAGAACAAAACACAACAAGTTCATTCCTTTATGACAACTTGTCATAGCTTGTCATTAAATGTTATTATTGTATACACGGTCATTGTTTATGTCATAAAGAACTGTGTAAACTCATTATAATACGTCAGAGCCACGAAGAATAATAGGCCAGAAAGACAACCAAACTCTTTCTCTGCGGCTAGCCGGATCTGGTCAGTATAAGACACGGTGTATTTTAAAACGTTTCCTTAAAGGACTTGGAGTTGATCCGGTACCTAAATAAGACTGGATGGGTCTAAAATCTAGGGGGGCAAACGGCTAACAAAGACCTCGGAAAGTGGTGGTACCCGATTTGCCACCTCTGCCAAAACCCGAAAAAAGTCACTGCATACAAACACCTAGCAGACCTGTTAGCAAGTCCTAATCCCACCTCCCCGCGGTGCCCCCTGGGGTACTTCTTCGGAAGGAGCTAACGGGAGACGGGCGAATGGCGAGCTCTCTGCGCCACAAAACAGAGTTTTAAGCCGGTTGGGCTGAGGGTTAGCAACCCCCTCCCATAAAAAAAACACCATTGCTACGAATCGGCAAACAATGCCTCGGAACCGGATGGACAACACGACGACGACCTTTGCTTTTCGAACAAGGACACGAATCGGATCATGGAATGTGAGAACACTGCTGGCTGAGGGACGGCTGGATGAAGTCCTCAACGAGATGAATCGATATAAAATCAAGATCATGGGACTTAGCGAGACCAGATGGCCCGATGCGGGGGAACATATCTGCCCAAATGGTGAGTCCTTTTTATATTCTGGGAGAAACGAAACTGAAAGCCGTAGGAGTGGCGTTGGTGTAATACTCACCAAAGAAGCCAGGTCCAGCCTCATTAGCTGGTCACTAGTTTCTGAGAAGATTATTACCGTGCGCCTGCGTACCAGATTAAGAAGAACTACGATAGTCCAATGCTATGCTCCAACTGAGGACGCTGAAGATGACATCAAAGACGAGTTCTATTTGCGGCTGGATGAGGTTTTTCGCTCTATTCCAAGTGGAGACATCATTGTATTAATGGGTGACTTAAACGCACAGATCGGCCGTGACAACACCGGCCTTTAACAAACAATTGGAAATCAAGGTCTAAGCCAAGTTACCAATAACAATGGTGAGCTTTTCGTTGACTTCTGTAGCTCCCACCAACTCATGGTAGGTGGAACTTACTTTTGTCACAAGAAGAAACACAAAGAGACCTGGGTATCGCCCGATGGTAGGACGAGACATCAGATAGATCATGTGGCCGTCAGCCGCAGATGGAGAACTATCCTTGAGGATGTCAGGAGTTTCAGGGGAGCAGACACTGGAAGCAACCACCATTTGGTTGTAGCAACTATTCGCCTTAAAATCGCCGCAATCAGAAACGTACAACGCGATGCTATTACCCGTAGACGGTTCAACGTAGATCTTCTGCGGGAGAGCGTTAAAAAGCGGGAATTTGCTGGAAACCTACAACAAATATTAAACCAGCACTACGTTTCTGACGACACAAATATTGAAGAGCTGTGGAGTAGAACAAAGGGCGCAATATTGACGGCTGCGGAAACGAGCATCGGTTATGTACAAAGAAACCAGCAACACTGGATCTCGGACACAACCTGGCGAAAAATAGAACGCAGGAGAGCCCTAAAAATAAAGTAAACTCTACAAGCGACCCTGAAAGACGTTACTAACTTTAAAGGGAATACTCCCAATTACACCGGGAGGTAAAGAGAAGTGTCCGGCGTGATAAAAGGCAGCAGATAAATGAGCTCGTAAAAAAAGCGGAAAACACGGCAAACACAGGCAACAGTAAAGTGCTGTACCAAATCACTAAACAGCTCTCGGAAAAGCACTCTACTAAAAAGCATGCCGTTAAGAGTGCGGATGGAAGGCTGCTGTGCAGCGACGAGGAGCAGCTCCAAAGATGGAGAGATTACTTCTTCGCCGCCCTGAATGGTTCATATACACAGGAACTTCAGGAAACCAGCAACAATGCACAGCCTATAAGAATCACCACCCGAGCCCCATCCAAGACGGAAATAGTAACCGCAATTCATGCGATGGCCAATGGTAAAGCAGCTGGGAAAGATGGCATCCCGCCAGAATTGTTGAAAGCCGACTCAAGCCTCATAGCAGATGCGCTTCAGCCAATCCTAGAAATAGCATGGAACACCTTTCCGGAGGATTGGACGGAAGGTATCATAGTCAAAATACTAAAAAAGGGGGACCTAACAACATGCGACAACTGGAGAGGCATCTGTTTACTATCTACAGTGGGCAAAATTTTGTCCCATATATTACTATCTAGGATAAGTGAGGCAGTAGACCGAACGCTTAGGAGGCAGCAGGCCGGATTCAGGAAGGGCCACTCATTTATTGATCATATCAACACCTTACGAATAATAGTGGAGCAGTTTACTCAATTCCGATCCCCCCTTTACCTTGCTTTCGTAGATTATGAGAAAGCGTTCGACTCGGTCAATAGGAGCTTTATATGGCAGGCACTACGGCGACGTGGACTGCCTGATAAAATAATAGAATTGATAAAAGCCCTATATAACAATTCCAAATGCAGAGTCCTCCATAATGGAAAATTATCCGACAGCTTCGAGGTGAGCTCAGGAGTACGACAAGGATGCCTACTCTCGCCTTTACTATTTCTTATAGTAATAAATGACATCCTTGTCGGCGCTCTAGATAGTAGAACAGGCGGCATACAATGGGGTTTGTTAGACCGCCCTAAGGATCTCGACTACGCAGATGATATCTGTTTGCTGGCCCACAGACACCAGGACCTCAAAAATATGATTAACAATTTGGCAACAGAAAGTAGTCCAGCAGGCTTAAGGCTAAATCCAACTAAAACTAAAGAAATGAGGATAAATGCAAACACCATTGAACGGACTGCGCTGAATAACCGTGACGTGGAACTGGTCTATAAATTCTGCTACCTCGGTAGTATTATTACCGAAAATGGCGGTGGAGAAGAAGATGTCAGTTCCAGAATAAATAAAGCACGAGGCGCATATGCATGCCTGTTCCGCATATGGAGATCAACGGAGAACTCAACTAACACCAAATTGCGGCTGTTCAACTCCAACGTGAAGGCAGTACTTTTGTACGGTTGCGAAACATGGAAAGTCACCCAATTCATCACGGGGCGCCTACAAGTCTTCATCAACAGGCCCTTGACTGGAATCCGCAAGGATCCCGTCGAGTAGGACGACCTAGAACAACGTTGAGGAGAACCCTACTAGCAGAGGCCGCAACAACTGGGATATCCTGGTCGGAGCTGAGAGCTGTCGCGCAAAACAGAGTCCGCTGGAGGGCAACTGTTTCCGCCCTATGTAACATGAGGGATTAAAGGAGCGCAATGAAAAAATGGTCTAAAATCTGTCCTAGTTTACTGCCTCCTTTTACGCAAAAGTGTTTCAAGATTGCGGCCACAAAAGTCGCACTTTAGCGCAAATTGTTTCTCAGCTTTATCTTGGATGGGACTGCCGCTACCACCTATTCTACTTTGTGGTATCGGTATCGTGGTATCGAAGTGCTAATCATTCTGTAATCTAACATGGAGTGACATTTTAGTGGTTTAATTTACACCATATCTATGATTCCGCTCTCGGGTATACATCCAACTTAAAATTATTCTAAAGACATAGACATTCTCTCTCATTTTCACTTTCTCTTTATTTAAATCAATTTATTTTTACTTGCATATAATACTCAATAATAAAAGTGAACAAGCTACAACTCAATCCAATGGCATAGACTTTCCAAACTAAGTTCAAATGTGAAATGGTCATAACGTTTGGCTGCTTTTCAGGTTCGTGAAATCTCGTCGCTAAGCCAGATTTAACGCCTTCGTTAAACGTCGAAGACTCCCACTTTATAAGTAGACCATTTTCATGAATTCGCATGACAAACATATTTAATTCCGACAAAAATGGGGAATCAACCTTGAGCGGAAAATAGACCAGCATTTCTGTCAGGACGACATTCATTATTCGAAATCGTTTATGTTCGAGAAGATCTTGCTGGTGTGCCACAAACTGCCATCGTTCGATGCTGGTTGTGTAAGCGTAGCTCTGGTTTAGTTTTAGCAGATTATCGGCTACGATACCAGTAATCTTTGTGCCGTAGATATGCTTTTCGAAAGTTTTTGATAAATTCGTTTTCCGTAGGAAGGTTGGGATTACACGATCTGTCATCATCAGTTTGTAATCGGAATTCATAAAATCTTCCAAGGTGTCAATGTTCGGCTCAAATACTGTTTTAGTTTTGAAACTCTCCAGAAGGCTTAGGTACATATTGGATAAGATAAATCCAAGTAGAAGTATTTGGGAATAGTAAATTTTCCAAAATAGTTTTTCTTTTGATTTTAGAAAATTATTTGAGAGAAAAATTATTCCACAGAACACATTTAAGAGGATTCTGCCGAAATCTACTTTGTGTCCGGATATTGCTGCAGCGGAATATCCTAAAATCGCAATGTAGAAAATTCCGATAAAAATTGTTATCCACACCGAGAGTTGAAAGGGTAATAGAATGTATTTGGAAGGTGGGATTTCTTTTGGAACTGGTACTGCTATCACCCACTTCGAGAAGTAAACAGGATATGTTACACCATAAATTTCTGGATCCAGTTCGCGATAAGGATGAATAATTATATCCAGTTTGGTTTTATCAAGAATTTTTAACAGAGTTACTATATCTATGCTCTTGGAGATGTTTGGTACTATCATTTCCTTGAAGGTTGCGTTGTGTTGGTTGATAAATTCAAGGTAAATTTTGCTTGCGATTCCGGTTACGATTTCATTTCCATTTTCATCAACTCCTTTAAACACCGAAGGTGGATCCTCTTGCACTGGGGATGTAATTTGATATCCTTTTAAATTTTGCAATTTATTCTCAAACAATTCCGTCTCTGCGGTTGTTGTTTTATTTTTTACATAAATTTCTGGGAATGGGTTATAGTCGAAAATTTGATTCTTTCCCGTCTGTCCAGTTGCTACTAAAACTACATTTAAGAAATGCTTTTCCCAACACCAATGGAATACACTAGTAATAGTATTTGTTGATACACTCGTACTATCACTGCACAAAACAATAACAATTTTTGATTGATGTATTCCATAAAGCGATACATCAATAGAATCATAAACATTGCTTCGTTTTGTATCCACAAAAGCCACAACAAGAACTTCACTTTTCAGCAATTTACTAAGTCTGATCGTTGTTGGTCTAGTAAAGCACATTTTTGTAACTTCAAAATTATTTTTCAACAAATTATGAAAATCTTCTAAATACTCCTGAGCCACACTCGATTCATCAGCGTAGACAACAAGATTTTCGAATTTATAAATTTCATTTATTTTTACAATCGTTTCAAATATTTCGAAAATGTTTACTGGTGAAATTGGTGAAATAATCGAAATTATAATGAAAAAATTGATGGAATTTATTTTGTTCATCGTGGTTGGGGTACTTTTTCACGTCAGTGTAGAAATAAATAAGAATTTCTTTTCAAGGAACATGATGGCAGGTGGAATTATAAATCTCGAACTGACATTCGTAAGCGATTAATTAATGAATAATTGAGCGATTAATCAAGTTTGTTGTAGTTACAGCAAAATGATTGTAAGTTTAGTTGATTTAGCAGAAGTATATTGGGGGGGGGATCATGATGCTATAAGGGTAATTTTTAATTTGCTTTGTAGTTTGTTTAGTTTTTCACAATTCAAATTTTTTCCTCACCGATGTACTACGTACGATGTACTTTGGCATGATAGTGCAGTTTGCATGCCCCGTGAAGGCCTGGGCTATGGTGTCAGTAGTTATCGCGGATGTCCATTTATCGGGAGGGCCTCCCTACTATAAAAGACTTGACAAAGATAGGTACAATTGTTATTTTGTGTTTGCAAGTTATTAAGGTATGTTCCGAAGACCAGCCAGTGGTTATAGAAGGTCATCACAAACGGTCCACTCCGATGCCCTGGTAAGGGTGGCGTATATAAGAGCCTAAACCTTGCAAGCGGCTCTGTAAGGCTGGGCTCCGTTTTTCGGCATTACTCGTGGTAATAAATCAACAATAAACAACAACAGGAAACAAAATCACAGACAGAGTTGCACTTGGACAAAAAATGAACAAGGTACCAACTTCTCCCACTTGAAAGAGATACAGCTTGCACCGTGTGAGGCAGTTACCACCGCTAGTTTTGCGAGTACCTGAGGACTTCAAATTCAAGAAAAACATAACCAACAGGCCCGACAGGAGTCAGCGGACCCAGTGACAAAACATCACAATGTAGCCCTCCAAATAAGGTATATCGTTGGATGACCGGTTAATAATAGGATTCCAAAGGTCCGCTTAGGTCGGGTCTTCACGGCTACACTTCCTTATTTAGATCTTGCGCCTTCAACAATTCGAGACAAACAATTCGTCTGTATGATCAAACTCTATCAAAAGGGGCTCACTTGACTCGTGCTGCATATTTACTAAAGCCTAACTAGCAAGTGATCCATCTTTTCACATAATTAGGCCAATCTAGAATTAGACTTTTTCGTGCCAACCGAGCGTACGCAAGGGCAAGGTTCGATTAAGCAAGTACCCGACTAGAATTTAGCTGAGGAAAAACCAGAACATATATCAGGTCCTGATCAGGCAATAGTAAGGCATGCCACACCAAGTTTTCCTAGTCAGGACCTAGTCGGGTCCTGATCAGGAAATCCTCATCATTACCATTACCTTTTTTATAAGGTCGAAAATCGAAAAGTACTCAAAGTTTTCGGAGAAGGAGCTTTTGTAAACCAAGAAAGAAGAAGGCGTAAATTCCATTTGTTTGTTTTAAAAATGACAAGTGACAGCTGCGAGTTTACCTTTGCTGTGAACAGAAGTGTGTTTGTGAAAACAATTGGATTTTGTGTTTTTTCATAAGTTTTGTGAAAACATTTTGTTTCAGTTTTTTAAGTTCGTTAAAAACGTTGGATTTTGTGTGTTTTTCATGAGTTCTGTGAAACAATTATGTGAAGTATTTGGTTCTCAGTTTTTTAATACAGCTTGGTGAAAATATTGGATTTTGCGTTGTTGAAACAATTTTGTTTTGTAGTTTTTAATACGGTTTGTGGAAAGAATTGGATTTTGTGTTTTTAATAAGTGTAAAGTGCCGAAAATGTCAAGAAATCATCGAGCGTGTACAATCCGTGAACTTAATCGGCAAAGAGTGCCCCGACATCGTACAGCTTTAAATACAAGAATAGATATTGGGTGAATTCAAAAAATCAACACTGCCGCAACACTGCAGAATTCAGCTACAGACTTCTAATTGCTGAATTGTGCAGTCTTTTGGTAGTGTTGAATTTTTGAATTCACCCATTATCTCTTTCACCCCACAATTTCAGATTAGAACAGTCTAATTAATTCCAAATCGAGCAATCCTGGTCAAACAAACCACAACAGTTCCTGATCAGGCAAACCCCATTAATTCCTGGTCAGGTGCTGGTCAGGAAAACCACATCAGTTCCTGATCAGGCATTCCTGATCAGGTCCAGGTCAGGCATTCCTGATCAAGTCCAGGTCAGGCATTCCTGATCAGGTCCTGATACGTTATCTGCATTACATGCCTTGCACTTTCCTGATCAGGCATGCCTGATCGAATCCTGACCATGTTCAGCAAAAAATTTCTAGTCGGGTAAGAGACTATTACCGATACAGGAGCTGAGATGTCAATTAATCCCAAAACGGTTTTCCCCAGTGCATTCACTCATAGTAGTCCCCTTCTAACTTTGGCCAATGCCACGCCCATCACAATTTTCGGGTACAAGAATTTAACCTTAATGGTGCGTCCACACTACGTGGACTTAGGTCATACGCGCTCTTGCCAATTTTTTTCATATAGAGTTTAATGGCTTTTTTTGTGATATTTTTAATGGCAAAGGCAGCACGGCCAAACTGCACGGACAAAAGGCTGTGCTTAAAAAGGTACATTTTACGTCCACACAATACGGGCTTTTCAGAAGCGCGTACGGCCTTTCATATGGAAATTGATTTGTTTTCTCAATTTGCTCACGATTTAAAGCTCATGCGCGCTTTTTACTGAGGCCGTACGGCAAAAAGCGCGCGGGATCTAAGTCCGCGTAGTGTGGATGGCCCATAAGTCTCGGACTTCGTCGAACCTTCGACCATACTTTTACAATTGCATCACTCGATTATGCCATTACTGACTCAGACTTTCTGCATGAATTCAATTTAATAGTTGTACAGTCTTCTGCCCAAGGCGCGTTGTGTGTTGGAATGGCCTCGTCGTTCTCCGAATTTAACGGCTCTTCTGTGGGGTTATTTTGAAAGTAAAGTTTATGAAAGCAAGCTGAAGAGCATTGACGAACTCAAAGCCTACATGCGAGCCGAAATAAGGCCCATAAGGCTATATAGGAAATAAGGCTATAAGGCCCAGAATCCTTACCAATGTTACATCCGAAAAATAGCTGCTTTGGGTCAAAACACAGCCCAGAATGGTGAAAGTGGTCTTTAGTAGACATCACCTTCACCTTCCGCTGTAGCCTCAAAGGAAGAAGAGCAGAACGCAAGAGCAATACTACGCCATAAGCGATGAATGGGTGTCATGCGCGGTGATGGAGAGACGATGTGAGGCCTTCACACCACAGTGCCCAAAGCCTCGAAGTCCCAGGACCCAGTTTCAAAGTTTCGATTGCAATGGGTAAGTGGCGCCTGTGCTAGCTTCCATCTTAAGAGAGAGGTTTGTAGGGCGTATCTTTTTAGAAAGTGAAGCTGCCATCAAGATAATCTCACCATAGGAGTAGAAAACTGGGTTAAAGGGCTTAACCTAGCCTATTAAGAATCGATCCCAGGTATTAGACAAAGCTATTGGTGGGATATCTGACTTTCCTTGTATGGCTGCGGTATCACCTTCACAATCTAGAATTGTCCCAGGAGACAGAATTTTGACTCGGCATGAAAGGCAAAGGAACTTCCACACATGGTCTCTGGGAATGAAGAAGATCAGAGAGCTTCTAAAAAGTGTTCAAGAACGACAATTTTCGACCTTCTTGCCTGCGTCTATAGGGCCGACGGTCTGTTCCGTTAGTGCAGTAAGTACACAATATACCTAACTTGGCCGCAGTGTTCATCGTATGGTTATTCCCCTACTTACATAAAAATAAATACTGTCATGGCAATTTCATCCAGCTTATCCGCTCTCTGATCGCTATCGCTTAGGTAAAAGGCTAGAAGATCTCTTCGCTGGATTGTTCTTCCTGGATGATGTGGAAACGGGAATAGCTTTCATTTGACAGGTTGCGCAGGCATACCGATAAGCTAACCAAGCAGAATCCAGTACTTCATTGAAAGAAAAAGGAATTATAAAATCGGTTTAAATAACTTTTTTTCTGCTTTAAATTAATCCCTGAAATGACATATATTCTGCAATTTCACATTTTTTCAATCAGATTTCAATAAAGGTGAATATACCTCATACATTGTGTTGCCGCAAAACGAAATCAATGATTCTCAATATAAAAACAAATTTATATTTTTATTAAAACCTCCTCTACTAATTTGAAGACAAGTTCAATAACTGTTTATTCTATTACAAAACAACCCCCAAGCTTAGTAAAAACAAAGTTGTCAGCCACAATGAACACCATTTGTTAAAGTTCTCACAGAAATGATTATTTTTCACTGTTGGGGAGCACACAACTCCAATAGACCAACATTTAGTTTAGTATTATCAAAAATTGCTATGAAAAATTTAATATTGCTCGAATTATTGCTTCTAATCGATAGTTACAGGGCAGCAATTAATTACACACAAATATACAAACTAACAGACAATTTGCACGCCAATTTCAATGTCCAAACAATTGTAATTTTCGCTGGCAAAAATCATCGAAAAAGTGAAGAAATTAATAAATTTTGTGAACGTTTACAAACAGAAACTTCAGTTCCGGTTATTGTGATTTCAAAATCCATGTGTAATGAGCTGCGATTCCAATTTTCAAAATACATTCTTTCGATTGTGTTCATTGATGATTTCAAAGATGAAGTTTTAAAAATTTTAAATGTGGTTTTGAGAGGATTATTGAAAATTAAGTTTGTGTTTGTAGTTACTCAGCGCAACGTTTGTAATAATGCTCTTCTGCGATTCTTTAAGTGGTGCTGGAAAATTAATATTGTGAATTTGATTGTAGTTTTTACAAACACAAATAGAAATCAGCAAATTTTTACATATGATCCATTTCCGAATATTTCATTGCAAAATTTAACAAGTAGTAAAATAACGGATTTGTACGTAGATAAAATGTCGAACTTAAAAGGATATCGACTTATGAGTCTAGTACAACAAGATCCGCCACGAGTGATGAAGTATACTGACAGAAATGGTGAAAAGGTTATCACTGGTTTTGCAGCTGAGACATTCATGGCATTTGTACAAAGAAGCAATGCAACTTTTATGGAATACAATGTGGCAAACGTTACGAAATTCCTCGATATAAATCAGCTCTACAAGCTAATTCAGACGAAAGAAATTGACATTGGAATGCATCCGGATCCAATAATAAACTCCTATGAGTTCGGCGCCACTTATCCACTCAGTTTTTCCCAATGGTGTTTGGGAGTTCCTGTATCAAAGAAAATTCCTCCGAATTTATATATTTTTTATCCATTTCACTTATCTTTATGGTTTATTGTATTATTTACTTTATTACTAGTAACTTGTATCGTATATGCTCTAGCCCTTCCAGCCCAAACAGATGTCGAACTATCGTGGACCTTTTTGAACATCCTAAGAGCAATCCTGTTCATGCCGATACCTAAGCTGACCTCAACAAAAACATGGCTATGGCGAATACTTTATGCACAATTAATTGTATTTGGATTCGTTTTGACAAACAGCTACGAAACTGTCCTTTCAAGTTTCTATGTAAGCTCGGTCTATGAGCCACCAATCAACAACTTAAAAACGGTCATCGAAATGGGCTACCAAATAATGATAAGCAATTATGTTAAGCCATTTCTCTTAAAAACAGGAAACTATTCCAAATCATTTCAGGATCGCTTGCTCGAAGTAGACGTGGACACCCTTTCGACTCATCTAATAACTCTAAACACTTCGTACGTTTACCCATTGTTAAGAGAACATTGGAACTTCATTTTCCAACAGCAGGAATACATGACTCGACCACTTTTAAGGATATCGAATGTTTGTTTTGAGGAGTTCGTCGAGTCCTTTCCAACGCAATACGATTCACCATTTTTGGGGCCCTTATCGAGAATGATCATGCTGATCCATCAGACAGGACTTTACTCGAAATGGGAATTGTCTACCTTTAATGCAGCAGTTAAGGCTGGTTTCGTGAAAAGGTATCGGCCCCAAGAGCTGCAATGCCGGCAGCTGGGACTTGTTCATTTTGAAATTATTTTTAAGCTGTACATTATTGGTGGAATTTTAAGTATGTGTTGTTTTCTAGTAGAAATTCTTGCTGTAAATATACAAAGTAAATACACAGGTTGTGAAGATGTGAAAGTAATAAAACGTACACGTAGAATAAGATTTGATCGTTAGTTTAGCAAATTTTTTGTAACTCTTTTGTTTAAATCCAATAAAAAATTATAATTTTGGCTATTATTCAGCACGAATTTCTTGATTCTAAAGCGAAATAGTGAAACAAACTCTACACCTTCTTAAAAACGTGCGATCAGCAAGGATCGCAACTAGTATCTGACGATCGATGAGTTTTGCCTTGTGCCAAGAGGCATAACACTCTGACGAGGGCAACCAGCACTCACGCGAATAGTTAAGAATAGTGCTTTGCCGTTAAAAGCCCCCAAAAAAATATAGCGATTGGACCAATAATGTGAGCAATACTTGTTTTGATTTTTGAAATATTCGTGCCAATGTAAATCGCCCATTTGCGTGCGAAGAAATCCAAATTTAACCTGCCACTATCAGGTTTCAGGGTAACTTTAGGTCACAACCTTTCCGACCATAATAATATTCCAAGATATGCTAGGAATCTGCTTCTTATATACAAATCCGTACATGATTAACGAAGCTTCAATTAGAGCATGGGATGATCTTTCCGAACAGATTTCTGCCTTTATGTGCCTCACTTGGTGCTCCTTGCAATTTCCCAGTAGGACTTGTAAGCTTACAGAAGTACTGATAAGAGCACTTGGTAGTAAGGAGGTGGCTTTATCATACCCCTTACTCAAGTGCTTATTTTTACACGCGATGTCATAGCAGGTAAGGCCTTACATTTTTACTTTCCTTAGAATAATTACATAAGTACTTACCTTTGAGTACTTACAGAACTACTCATCTTAGAGCAGTTACAAATTACGTATTACTTAAATACGAAAACAAATGAGTCATCGGACAAATTCTCATTTGAGTCGAATTCTGGATTACACCTTATCATCTGATTACGCTATATAAGGGCTCTTCTAACAACAAGGGAAATATGAGCACCCCTTACCAGAGGGCTAGTTTGATCAGTGCTCTATCGATAGGTACTTCCTAGATTTCCTACCGGGAAGTATCAAATTTTTTGCTTGCTATTGTAACTGTGTACAGAACAAAAGCGTCATGGTACCAGGGCGGTTTTTTTTTCTTTCTTTCTCCAATTGCTGTGTATAACGTTGAAAGAATTTTTAGTTTTCACAATCTGAAATGTAATTTAACTTTATTATCATTTACATTTCATATTTGATTGTTGTCCTGTTTGTTTTGGTTTCAGTCATATTAGTTTTTTAGGATGATGGGCTAAACGACCTGTAATGGTATTGCGGCGGCGATGAATCTTGTTCCGGACTTTCGTTTTTAGATTACCTCCTAGTTTCATTAACATTAACACTCCGCGTTCGCTCTAATAGGCGCGCTCTCTCTAAAGGCCAGTGGAGATTCATGCAAGTAAGTGGTACCCCATGGTCTCTCAACGCCATGACCTCCCGACGAGCAGCCCTTCTGGAGGCCATCGGGGTCACCAGACAGAGTTCGGTTTCATTTTGGATTACTCATTATTTAAATTTATAGCTTGTTGTATGGGAATCTGAGATTGACATCTTCGGGCACCCAGCCTGAGGTCCACAGTAAATTTTGCTAAAAACTAGGCACGAACTTTTTCCCAGGCCCATATTCCTTGTAACAAGATATATAATTAAACGATTTTTTTCTGTAATACTAAATGTTTTGTTCATTTTAGGGGTCAACCCCCTCCTCCCTTGGTGAGATGTTGTGAGATTTGGCTCGATCCCCTCCCCCTCCGCCTAATCTCACGTGAGATAAAAAAAATCTCTAGTATTTATTAGTATTTACAGGCCTAACCACAAGATTTAATTAAAGATAATTGATAATTCGAACTCCTACTCGCCTCTCCTTTATTTCACTCACTTTTCCGCTTGCAGTGGACACACAACTACCAAAACGTGGGCATTCATACGCAACAAAAATTTCATTGCGCTAAAATTCGGCGAGGGCCCTTCCTGTAGTTCTATATTCTAATGGATTTTTCGAGGGCCAATGTTGCTTGGCTCGTACGCCGCAGCTTTCGTCGAGTCGAGCGATTGGCTGGCAAGTGGCGGCTAAACAATCGAGGGGCTGCAATGACACTTTCTGGTGTCCGCATACAAATGTTTGTATAGAATTCAGCCATATTTTAAGGCCCCCTTTCACACAGAGGTGGACGGGAGGCCGTGGCATTTTTACCTTGAAGTCAAGTATCACCACACACCTCCCAGCCGCCAACTGCAGTCCAAGAAAACTGACTAAATTTACGTCACGAACTCACGCCGTATGCAGTGGGACCTGGAAGCAAGCCGCGAACTAGGCGCGAAAACCATCCATACTCGCATTAGCGCTTGTTCGCGGGTGTTCACGGCGCGGAGGCAGTAACGGCGGCCGCCCGCAAGAGAATTTCCCATAAATTTAATTTCTCCGCGCCGCCTGCCCATTGTGTCAGCAAATATGGTGGTCCGTGTATTTTAAATGTTTTTCTAGTCACCAGGCCAGTGTGTCTGTAGGGAATCATGAGATCACCTGCATGCCACGGCCTGTCAGGCGGATACTTGAAAACCTCATCCCTCAGTCAGACTGAGTATTATGTGGCCTTCATCAGGCCGCGCCTGCCGACCTGGCCTGCTGGCGGCCTTTAAGTGAATGTGAGAGGGGAGGGAGGGTGGAGGAAAATGTTGTTCTTAATTTAACCCAGTTTTCTAGAAATTTTACACTGTTTCTCGAGGGAAAAAAATACGTGATATTTTTGCCGAGAACCCCCTCTCCCCAACGTGACATTTGGTGAGATTCGGCTCGACCGCGGCTCACGTAATTAATGGACGACCCCTTAAAATATATGGAAATTTTCGTGCTTATCGCATAAAATATTACTGTAAACTTTTTTATTGTTGATTAATGATAAGAAAGTTATTATGGCTATAATGAAAATGCAAATTTTTCCATATTACCATATTTGCATAATTTGTGCTGCAGTACAGGTCTCAAGCACACATTGCCAGCTCTAAATTTGTAATCTGTTACTTTTAAAACAATATTTTTTAGGAAATATTTATTTGCTAAAAAATGGACCAATAACACGGTTTTAGGCAATTTCAACTTTTTAATACTTTATACCATCTGTTTTCGAATTTCACAAAAGCAGTTTCAAACCATAAAAACTGAGTACGTTTGATACAATCCGGAAGTTTTATTTTTTAATAAAAACATTTTTCTCGTTGTAAAATTTTGCAAAAATATTATTAAAAAAACAACATTTGCTGCATTCCCATGCTGGTGCCAAGGAGTTCTCGAAGAAGAAAAAGGAACGCGCCCCCACTGATAATAAATCTTTATTACTTAAGAAAACTCATAAAGAAAAACTCGCAGTCTTATCTCCTGGCAGATCTAATCACCTAATAAAGGAGTTGTGCGCTCACCATAAAATCTTCCCTGATGATATCGTGGCCTGTGACAGAGCAGTTCCCTTTCATCTTAATAAAAAAATCCCCACATTTTATGGAGGAGTTCTGTGCGAATTCTCCTCACCTGCTTCTGCGTTTTGCAATTGGACAAATTGCAAATTCCCTCGAAAAGCGATTTACGTCGCAGGTAATGGTGAAAATCCTTCAGATTTCATCTGACAGACTGTCTCATAAAATCAAGGTGAGGCTCTAATAAATCTCATGCCATGACATACAATGTGACAATTGCCACTGCGTTTTGTTCAGTTATCGTGTGGCAATGAAATTGCCATGGTGGAGTGCCATCAGTAGGATATAATATTTAAGTGTCAGGTAACAGGGTATGTACCTATCACAGGTTATTCTCTGGGAATTGGGTCTTATGTAACGGCACTTTCAGTTATCGTATAATTTAGTTTATTTGCTTTGTATTTTTATCGAAATGGGGAATTTTTAATAATGTCACTCAGTACAGTATGGAAAAGGTATTTATTCATTTTATTATTCGTCAAGAGTATGTACCTCAAACTGAGAAATTCCTCGAAGTCCACTTCCAGGAAAGTCAACAAATTGAGAAGTATACTTTTTAAGCAATCGCGGGCACCAAACAATTTCGGTCTTGGTGGTAAGTTCCATCAAGAAGTTTTGGACTTGTTAGGTCTGCTGCTTCTATCCAGTGCGACCGGAGGCCCATTTAGCACTTTGAAGTGACGTTTCGATGCCACAACCTCGTGTACATGGAGGAATGTGGTTATTTGATGAATTGTAACGGATTCTGACAGCGACTAAAGGCCCCCATCCACTATCAGTTTTGCGTGTCGTGCATGAATGTCACGCAAGAAATTCATTTTCCCATCCATTATCATGCATACTGTCAATCATCACTTTTAAGGGAGAAGTGGCAGTGAATAGTTACACACTCTACAGTGAGACATAAAGTTATAAGAAAATTAAATAAATAATTAAATATGAGTGATACAGTTATCGCATTATCTATAATTGGACTTTTGTTAGGTGACAAACAGGAAAGAAAGAAAAGAAAGCATAAATATTGGGTGAAGCCATGGTTAGGTTAGGTTCGGTTAGGTTAGATATGGCTGAGCTTTTGGTTCAAGCCCACACACTTAGGCCAGAAGGATAGGCCCATTGTGATGCCATAGTGATCCCACTTTAAACTTGATGTTAAAATGTCGTTTCTTCGTTAAACCATCTCGAGGAAGTAATGAATCTTCAAAGTTGCGGGATCCCAAACTTCGAGATTTCCGCAAGGTTGCTTAGAAAGGGTTCACCAAATGTGGTTAGCCTTATCCTGCTTAGGGCCGGACAGTAGTGATGAGCAAACGCAAGAACAAGACAAGACTAATCTAGTCTTGTTCTTGTCTTGTTCTTGTTCAGTCTGTCTTGTTCTTGTTCTTGCAAGCATAGCTAAGTCTTGTTCTTGTTCTTGTTCTTGCAAACATACCTAAGTCTTGTTCTTGTTCTTGTTCTTGCAAATATACCTAAGGCTTGTTCTTACTAAATGTGCAAGACCAAGACAAGGCAAGACAAAACTGCAAGGCCAAGGTATTTTCTCGCATGTAGTAGGTATTGTATGTTGATTTTATAAAATAGTTATTGAAAAAAACCAAAAAATTGATTTTAAAACTATTATAATTTTAGCGTCAGTCAGTCAGCGTCAAAAGTTTGTATACACCGAAAATTTACTACCTTTGAGGTGAGAATTCCACATGGCTTTTTTATTAAACAAATCAGTTTCACGACTGCTCTTGGTGACGTTATTATGTTTGCGCCCTTGAAAAATTACATAAAATTCATATGGGAACAAGTTAGGCGTAGACATTTTTCTGTCAAATGTGTAAGCAACAAATTACAACGGAAATATTTTGAATCAAAAGTAAACCAGTATTATACCCATTACTTATTATAAAAAATTAGGTTGTTCAAGTATGATTCATTAAAGAAGAAATGTCGTGTATGGGCACAAAAAATTATTAAATCCCTTTGCAGCAATACAAAAACTGGCCCACGCTCCTGTCGTTCTTACGATGCGATGTAACCAATGTGGAGGCCTTGAAAATATTACATACATTGAGAAAAGTCCGAGTTTCCTTGCCATCCAAAAAGCAAAAGAGGTTACTCAAAAAAGATTTTTTTTAGAGCATTTTTTCTTTTCTAATAAACTAGTTGAACTACTGAATACTGACATCAAGGTTTGATTTTGCTTCAAAATATTTGCGGTTTCTCACCTAGAAAATGTTTTTAATAGAATGAATTTAGGTGGAATTTTTGCAAGAATCTTGCAAGAAATCTTGCTCTGGGTCTTGTTCTTGCACAGTTTGTCTTGTTCTTGTTCTTGCAAGCATAACTAAGTCTTGTTCTTGTTCTTGTTCTTGCAAAATGTGCAAGAACAAGACAAGACTGCAAGAACAAGACCACTTTTGCTCATCACTACCGGACAGTGACAGAGGAGGTGTAGTACACATTCCGCCTCGTCAAGGTTCTTACAGCTTCTGCAGAAATCGTGGGTCTCAAGACCTAAACGGGTCGCATGCGTCCCTATCAGACAGTGTCCGGTTAAGACTCCCACTACAACTGAGAGTTCTTGTCTCCCAAGGCTCAGTAATAAGGTAGTTCGCCTGAGATCATAGGAGGGCCAGGTTAATTTGGCCAAAGTGCATTTATTAAGATCCCTCCAATGCTTTTTCGCTTGTGTGATTGTGTGTTGCTTGCATCGGAGTTTAAAGGAGGCCAAAGGCATACCAACTCTTTCCTTTTCTGGAAGGAGAGTAGCGGTCGTGCCTCTCCTAGCCAGTTCGTCAGCTTTACAATTTCCCTCTATATTTCGGTGACCGGGCACCCAAACGAGGAGGGTCCTGAACTGCTGAGCCATCTCGTTAAGAGATCTGCGACATTCAGAGGTAGTTCTAGAGCTGTTTGTGCAGGAGCGCAGGGCTTTCAGAGCTGCCTGACTATCTGAGAAGATGTAGACAGTCCGGTTCCCATCGCCTTGCTGGTTAATTTGCAGAACAGCTTCTTGTATGGCTAGAATCTCCGCTTGATATACACTGCAGTGATCGGGAAGTCGGAAGGAGATTTCAATCCCAAGGTCTGGGGAAAATACTCCTCCTCCCACTCGACCCTCGAGCTTAGAGCCATCAGTAAAAACGTTTATGGCATCCTGAAACCTATGTGGTCTATTTATCCATTCACGACGTGAAGGGATGTGGACTCCGTAGTTCCTCGTGAAGGTAATTTCGGGGATGCAGAAGTCGGTTTTTGTGGGGATAGTAACTGAGTTCAGTACCTTCGTGTGTCCTCCCCTGATTCCAGTCCAGAAACCGGATTCTTTTATTCTAAGGGCTGCGATGGTTGCGCTTTCCCTTGCCACGAGATTTAAAGGAGGGAGGTATAACATAACATTTAAGGCCTCTGTAGGAGTGGAGCGAAGTGCTCCTGTTATGCATAACTCCGCACATCTTTGTACTCTCTGTAATTTGTTTAACACGGTGGATTTACTCAGAGTTGGCCACCACACTAAAACCCCGTAGAGGAGAATTGGGCGGACGATCGCTGTGTAGATCCAACGCACAATGTAAGGGGAGAAGCCCCATTTCTTACCAATGGATTTTTTGCAGGCGAAAAGCGCGATGTTTGCTTTCTTAATGCGCTCTTCTGTGTTTTCATGCCAGAGGAGTTTCTTGTCCAGGATTACTCCCAGATATTTGGCACTGTTGTTAATTTTGAGCCTAACATTGTTAAGCCGGGGGGGTATTAACGGAGAGGTCTTATACCTCCTTGTGAAGAGGACCAGCTCCGTTTTTACTGGGTTAAAGCTGAGTCCGCGGGTAGCAGTCCAGCTTGAGAGGGTTTGTAGCGCTGCCTCCATGAGATCACAGAGGACTTGAGGAAATTTTCCTTTCTTGATGATAACAACATCATCTGCGTACGCCAGGACGTCATGTCCCTCTGCCTGCATGCGTCGCAACAGCTGGTTCATAGTTACGACCCATAGCAGCGGGGAGAGTACTCCTCCTTGCGGAGTGCCTCTATTTACGGCCTTTCGGACCGAGCTATCGCCCAAGATCGAGCTCAACATCCTGCCAGTAAGCATTTGGTGGATAAGAGACACCAACGATGTCTCGATCCCATGTTCTGTCAAGGCCAGGGTAATGGCATTCGGCAAAACATTGTTAAATGCTCCTTCTATGTCAAGAAATGCTACTAATGTATATTCCTTAACCTCGAGGGATTTTTCAATGGTTGAGACCAGTGAGTGAAGAGCAGTATCAGTAGATTTGCCCTTTGTATAGGCGTGTTGTGCGCCAGAGAGTTCCGAGGTCAATATGGTCTGCCTCAGATATATTTCGATTAGACTCTCCTGAGTCTTTAATAGAAAGGATGATAGGCTGATTTGCCTGAAGTCTTTGGGTGTTACGTGGGAGGCTTTTCCTGCCTTGGGTATAAAAACTACTTTAACCTCTTTCCAACTAGAGGGAATGCAGTTATTTTGGAGGCACCCGGTAAGCCATGGTTAAGTGAACGGCCAATTTTTAACCATGAAAGGCTTCTGCGAAGACTCCGTGATACTGCTCCTGACGATTACAGGAGCTTTCTTCGAATGGACTGCACAACCTTTCAGGAATTGCTAAGTATAGTAACCCCTTGTATACAGCGGCAGGATACAAAAATGAGGGATGCAATTCCCGCCAACGACCGTCTTTCTGCAACACTCAGATTTTTAGCTACCGGGAATTCCTATGAAGACATGAAATTTCACACAACTATTTCCCCACAAATATTGGGCAGAATCATAATAGAGACTTGCCATGTAATAAATACATGTTTTAAATTTGTTTCCGTTTTTAAATATGTACACCCTGCCACTACGAAATTCACACTCGGAATGACGAAATGCTTGGCAGCACCAGAATCCACTGACCCTCAAGCTGTCATTCCCTTACCTCCGCCCACAAAGTATCAAAAAGTTTTGATTTTCGTCATGCATGCAGGACATTCCATCCTGCAAGCCCATCCACTATCTTTCATGCATGACAATCAGCAATGAATGTCATGCATGCGGGATAGTGGATGCGGCGCTTAAAGCTATGCTGTGGAGTGGAAGCTTATCAATGATCTGACCTACAGTAACTGCGTAGTTTTTCCATTTGAATTTACTCAAGAAGTGAACGTAAATTCTGACAATATCTTGTCTGCTAATTTTGTTTTCTAATAATAATAGTAATAATAATTTTAAAATATCCAAACGGCAGATTTGTTGAAAGACTTTTGGTCATCTGATTTTAACCTCTGAGGAGCTCTATACCTACCGCGACCGGGCTTAGTTAATCCCAATATCACGCACAGTAGGTACGAAAGAGTGGCTGGGCGATATTTTAGATTTGATGAAATGTGTTCTATCTGCCGATCACTGGCTCTTACTTAGACAAATATTATTCTCTACACGATTTTTCACAAATCTGCCCAAAAATTCTTCACTTTGTCGTAATATATTCCAGAGAAATTAGCATTTTAAGGATACAAAATTAAAAAAGCAAAGAGTTATTTTGAATGTAAAGTTTTATTGCTATAGACAGTATATGGAAACAACCTACCTTTTGCGTCATATCCTTTCATTTGATACCCCATATGATACATACCGAGTGGGTTGTAAATAAAATTGTAGTCCGCCATTTTATGTTGGCCGCCATTTTGAAGTTTCGACGACAGCACATAGCTAATTGTATTCTACTTATCGTATCCTTTCATTTGATTCCCATGTCGGGGTCGGGGAGCAGAATTGCGAAAACCGGAGACCATCTTGTAACGGCTATCTAGATTTCTTTACAAAAAAGTCAGATTGCATTGTCACGTGAACTGTAAGTGTGCAAAATTTGAAGTCTATCGGTTATATGGAAGTGGGTTAAAATCAAGTTTACATACAGGTAGTATGTAGCTAATATGTAGTGTATATAAATAGTCTAAAACATGCCCGCAAAAATACTGAATTTTCCAGTGAAAGTCCCATCCCAATCGGAGTAGCCGTTTCAGAGATTAGCCCGGACAAACAGACATACATACGTACAGACATTTTGTTATAGAAACTGTGCAGATCTCTATCATTTTTTAAAAAACATTTCTCAGTCCAGTCCATAACCTGCTTCTTGCACTAAACAATTTTACATAATTGCAATAGTGTAGATATATGGTAGTAACTAGCATGAGTTTATTGAAATACTCGAACTTGAAGGAAGAAGGAAAATCATTAAGGAAAATTGAGACAATTTTGGTACACTGTTATTCTTGTATTGTGTATTGTTGCACATCGATTTATTGCTATCCTATATGCTGTATCCATTATTCATTAAGCACTGTTTTAAATAATAAATGCAACCTGAGAATTTATGAAAAATTTTGAGGTTAGCTGTTAAATAAAAATTCTGCTGCTGCTTTTGTTGGATCTGACTCAGAAGCAGAGGTGCCGATGTTACTCCGATCGGAGTATTTATGCTCCTCTCGTGACGTCTATACTCCTGCACCCCTCACAGCGAAATTTTACTCCCTTTAGTAAACTTGCCAAAAAAGGTAGATTTTGGGATTGCTATTACTTTTTTTTAATAGTGGGCGGGTTTATTGGTTTGAGCTAGGGATGTTGCGAATATCATATTTTTCTCATTCGCGTATGTGATTGTTTAAGAATAGTATTAAAAAATGTATTTAGTTTAAGGACTAAATTTTTTATTACTTGCAATAAGATATCAAAAAATATTAGAACAATAGATCAGTGCTACAGTAACGGTATTAAGCTTCTAAAGTATTAAGCTTCTAAAGTCTCCATTAACACAGCGAGCGTCGGCAGGCTATGGCCTGAAGCTTTCTCGCCTTGAGGCCAAGTGTGATCACACACTCACCGCCCATTGACTGGATGGGGCCTGCAGTCCAAAAAAAAACTAACAAAAAGCTTTATGTGTGCGGGAATTTATCGTCAGCCCGTGACTGAAGATCTGGAAGGATATCCTGGAACCCGTTTCGAAAGTCACGAAATTCGGAAATAAGAACATGGAGTTGGTGTGTTTGCGGGGTATCATAAGGTCACCTGTAGTCCACGGACTGTCAGGTAGTTGCCTTAAGGCCTGAATTATGCTGGACGCAATGGAATGGAATTTTTCTGATTATACTGATGGAATCGAACGTATGCAAATGCCATTTGTACTATATTGCCAAATTATTGGAGTAACGCTAAAAATTTTATATTGTAGCATCTCTAGTTTCAACTAAGAAGGAAAAGAATAAAAGACGCGAAATTAGCTTTAGTTAGCCCCTAGCTTAGACCAAGACAAGACAACACTGCAAGATCAAGATATCAAGACTTTGTGTTCATAAATAAGTGACAAAAGTCTTGCAGTGATGAACAAAAGGTCTTGACTTGCACATTTAGCAAGACCAAGGAAAGACTGCAAAACTTTTTGCAAGATTTTTTGCTCATCACTGCAAAACTTTCGGCACTTAGTGGTGAGCACAGAGTCTTGATATCTTGAACTTGCAGTCAAAGTCTTGATATCTCGATCTGGCTTGTTTTGGCCTTCTCCGGACAAGGCAAAATTGATAGATCCTTGCTCATCATTATAAGCCACAGTTAATGTTTTGTTTTTAAATGAGCTTGAGATACTTGAGAATTCTATAAACAGAGGCTCCAATGAAAATTTTTCTTAGTACTCCGTTGAAGCCCTAAATACTGCTCTGAAGAAACTAATTTTAATCCCCTCAAAAGGGCAGCACTGTTCAGAAGGCAGAATTCTGCTTCGGCCGCTGATCAAAAAATTTGATCTGATTTGATAACAGCCTTAAGTAATCGGCTGCAGGAAATTACGGTGTTGTATAGTTGTCGAAGGCCTACAACGTCAGTTTTTTGTTTTACTGCTACTGCATGATTCGATCTATAAAGGCCTCCATACACGGTATTCTGCTGCTTTCTCTGGATTCTTATCCTATAGCTTCCTACTTTGACCTCTCGATTAGCTGCATTCTTCATAGATTTAATCCAAATCTTCTGCGTGGCCATATTTTCCTAGAATTACTTACTACTATTAATTTTGCAAAACCAGTGATAAGCAGGTAATAATTTTTCATTAGGTACTTAAATTATTTGTTAGTATTGATATTATTTTATATATATAAAATCAATTTTTTAAAACAAGTTAATTTAATCGCTTTTTCTATTATTCTTACATAAGTAAAGCAACAAAAGCATAAACACCTCGTATAAAATCAAACACCTACACCTGTGTCTTTAATGACACCCAATTAAAAACGCAGCAGCGGCGTTGTCTTCACCCATACAATATAATTATGCCCAATTGTCTAAGTGTTTTCACGAAAATAAAGTAATGAACTATTAAAGAATCAGTAGCGCTCACGTAAACAATGTATCGTTTTCCTTCAATTTTGTTAATAAATGTTTCGGTTTTGCTTCTTTTAAATTTTGTGTTCAGTGTCGAGTTTACGGAAATCTTAGACTTAACCGAAAAGCTTCATTTTCGTTACAAGTTTCAAACGTTTGCAATTTTTACTAGTGATGAAAATTCAAATAATTTGGAGATATCTAAATTTTGTAGTAATATACAGACAAAATTGTTGGTTCCAGTGCTTTGGTTTACAGAAGTGAATGACTACAAAGTTCATCATCGTGTAGCTAAGAATATTTTAATTTTCATCTTCGTTAGTAGTTGGAAGGACGAATCTCTGAAGATCGCTGATCGTGTGTTAAGAGAGTTACACCAAGAAAAAATAATTACTGTAATCACAAGTCCTAAAGTTGCAGAAACGTCAATCTTTAAACTCTTCAGACAGTTTCGATTGATCAACATGGTAAATGTTATTGCAATTTTTGAAAATGATCGTGGCCGGAGTGAAATTTTTACATATGAACCTTTTCCGAATGTTTCAATAAAAAATGTCAGTTATGGTTCGATTGAATCTTTGTACCTGGATCAAATAAGAGATTTGAAAGGATATCGGTTCAGATCACCATTTGGACAGGATCCTCCTCGCGTTTTTCAATACATCAACAAAAATGGCGAAAGAATTATATCAGGTTTTGGCGGAAAAGTATTTATGGGCTTCGTAGAGCACCACAATGCCACATTCGAAGAATACAAGTTGAAGACTAAAATAAAAAACTTGAATATGTCGATAATATTTGAGTTATTAGAAAAGAAAGATATCGATATAGGAATATACGCAACCCCTATTCGTGGAATTGATTTAACCAAAATTGGAGCAACATATCCAGTGACGTATACTCTTTGGAAGATTATAGTGCCAGTTACCTTGGAACTACCTCGAAACTTATATCTTGTTTATCCATTTCATCCAAAAGTATGGCTGACCTTGTTATTGACTATCATTTTAACATCATCAATGGGATATTTTACTTCAAAACTTACACGTAATACAAAATTTGAATTTTCGAATATTCTTGTAAACATAATTAGAGGTGTTTTGTATCTGTCAATTCCTGTAACACAAATCCCAAAAAATTGGTTATGGAAACTGATATTTGGACATGTGATATTGCTGGGATTCATTATGTCAAACTTTTATAATGCAATACTCTCCAGCCTCTTAACCAGCATAGTCTATGAACCACAACTAAACACAATCGACGACATTATTAGATATCAGCACAAAATTATGGTAATCGACTATACTGTTCCAATAATTAAAACCATGGACAATTTCTCGAAAGAATTCACAGACCTACTCTATGGCGTAGATGTTGAAACCTTCCATAACCATACGGTTGCCCTGAATAATACGTATTCATATGCTATGCTTACTGAGCAGTGGCAACTATTAAATCATCAACAGGACCACTTGCAAAGACCTCCACTTCGTGTTTCTGATGTCTGCCTGGAAGCTACTCTTCAGCCATTTACAACGCAAAGAGATTCGCCATTTATCGAATACTTGAATGAATTCATAACCGAAGTTCACGAAGCTGGACTGTACCAGAAGTGGAGTTCTACAGTGTTTGACGAAGGTGTTCAGGCTGAACTGTTGAAACGATTTCAATGTGATTATGTATTGGTGCATGCTTTGCAATTGGAGTTCTTTACGCATCTTTGGTGCGCATATGGTGCTGGGATGTTTGTAAGTTCGTGCACTTTTATTTGTGAAATTTATGTTAAGAATTGTAAAAATAAAAATTTGTTTTGATTAAATAAAAGTTCATGTTTTTGTTACACTTCTCCGTTACTCCAACAATATTGGCTTAAAAATATTAAATTGCTTAGTTTTTAATTTGAGGATCGAATCTTCTAGTTTTTTTAGGCGATCCCGAAATCTAACCAACTTTGCACACTGGCAAGCAACTGGTTAAGTACACATTGGGTGCACCCAGTGCACTCAGCAGCTTTCCACTAAGTTCACTGCATGAACTGCTGAGTTCATCTGCTGGTTAATATTGCAGCAGAAATATTTTGTTGTGTTTTATTCAGCGGTTTTTTAAATTTGACACTTTAATATGTCTATATTTTGCTCAATAACTTGAAAACCACGATACACCGATTCCATTCATCTTCTTTTTAAGTTTTCTAATACTTTGTAGAAGGCTGTTATGGATGTGATCGTGAAGCATCGACTATTCGGAATTAGATGTACTCGGTCGATTGGCTGGAACGAGGTCTAACCCACGCACATTATTCTGATTTGGCTGATGAACAAATTGCGGTCTGATGAAGTAGACGATATCATATCAGCTAAAATCCTCAATCCAATCGCCGATCTAGAACTGCACGAGCTTGTTAGAACCTGAAATTACAATGCTTGGTTTATGGAGAATGTACGAAACGATACTTACGGTCATTAGTAGCTGAAACATTAACGGGTTCTGATGGTTATCGAGTTTATTGACGGTGCTCAAAGTACAATAATGGCCGGAAAATCGTTGTGAAAGTGACCTTTCATCGTCAGAGTCGAGAGATTGAGATTGGAAATAAGTTCGTTGTGCCGCATTGTCCATTGTTCTCTCGGATTTTTAATGCACACGTAAACGTTGCGAGTTGTCATTCTGCAAAATCAGTTTAACATTTATGCAAATATGTAACGAAGGGCAAAATAACATGGCACTGTTTGCAGTTGGTTCTGAAAAGGCCAATGATGACATCTACCAATATATCGCTATATGGGAAATAGGTCAACGCGGGAATTTCACCGAAGTACCTGTTGCGCAACGAGCGGTCATCTATCGTATGTTGAATGTTCTACTTGCGCTTGCTGTTTAGGTACGCGTCCCTAAATAATTCACACATTTACGATCGGTAAATGGTAATTTTTGTCAAACATTTCGTGTCAGCTTATTGGGAAAGATTCTAAAGGGACCAAAAAATCGCTGACGCCCGTGGCCACATCGAATGCGCATCAAATAAGAACGCTATTCGCTATTACAATATGATATCTGTCTAAAAACTATAGTGTTGTGGAGTAAAAACAAGCACGACATGTGCGAAGACCAATTGCATCGCGTACCATATACATTGCACAATCTCTGGAGATGGCAATGCGTCAAGAAATATACAACGAAGGGCTAATGCAATTGAGGATTTGTGCATGACGACAGCAAATAAACTATTAATTCAAATTCAAGAAAGGGACCGTGAGCATCAATTCGACCGTGATGCGCTGCAAGAAGCGGTTTAATCTGATCTGAATGATCAACAAAAAATGCTTACGAAACATTGATGCAATCGCAAATTTCTGGAAACTTAGTGTCACGCAAAACGGTGGATTCCACCACTAATCAAGATGATGTGAATTGTTCGACGGAGTTTTTGGATTCCTTCGACATATGTACCTGTATTGTCACCGCATAATTTGCAACTCCGAAATCATCATAATGCTACGAAATTCGAAACAACCACGACTGTTCAATGGTACAAGACTTGTCAATACAAATTTGACGCTGAATCTGATAGAATGTATACATTCCCCGCTTTCTGTTGATTACGACCAATACTCCTTTTGATTTCAAAAAATTCAATTTCCAGTCCAATTGGAATTCGCAATGACAATCAGAAAATCTCAGGGACAATCCTTCAATGTTTTTGGCCTGAGTTTGGAGAATCCACGCTTTTCGCTTGTATGTAGCTACATTTGTGTATGCTCCAGACAAAAATACGAAAAATGTCGCTTAGCGTTAAGCACGGCACGTGGATGGAATACGGACAAGTAAATCGCTACGATTTGAATGAAATACAACGAACTCATTTAATTTCGTTTAATGTTTATTAAATTTCAAATTTTGAATGTTCAGTCAAGCGTGCATTACATTATATTCAACTCAATTTTTGCACAACCAAATAAAACATAAGACGGTGATTAGACTGTTCGTTCCTACGTACGTTCCTCACGAGCTTTTTAGATGAACGGGGGAGTGGAGATGATGAAGGGCTTCATCCCCACTTCCCCGTTCATCTAAAAGCTCGTGAGGAACGTACGTAGGAACGAACAGTCTAATCACCGTCTAATGAATCAGTTGAATAACATTTGAATATATTGAATTCGATCATTGTGTGAAATGTCACAAAAAAGTAAACAACTAAACGTCAACGAGCTCGACATAATAGCCGTCTGGTAGCCAACTTTGTTATGCTGGGTCCAGCTGGTGTTGTAATGAAATACAAACTCTCCGGTGAGAAATTTCGTATGCTCATGCAGACTGTACGAGTATTTTGAATTAAAAAGCCATTTTACCGATTTTCTGAGAATTTTTGACGTGACAACGTTTTATAAATCGATGAGTATAGGAAGTCATTAGCGCAAAATGTCCCGTCCCGTTCCCGTCGCTAAGTAGTGGTGGGGATAGTCGCGCGTAGCGCCTTCATAAAACAGGTAATCGATAAAGCCATTGGCCGCGTTTACGCCCGAGTTACTTTAACTCTGTTAAACTAGCACTGTTAACTTAGCACCGTTTCTAGCAGGCCATTTGATACTTCACATTTTACAACTAATAACAAGCAAAAATAATAAAATTTCTCATTTTACAAATAACAAAAAGCTAAAAAATTAATAATAAAAAGAATGCCTTCTAAATTATTTGCTTACAAAAAAAATGTATAAGCAAACATCAATCCATTTTGACAGTATTGAGCTGTGCTACATTTTAGCTAAGTCAAAAAGCAGAAATAAGTTAGCTAACAGCGCTAAAAAAAATTGCTATTTATGCCGTTGTTAACTTGCCTAACTCAGTTAAATTAACTTGGACATAAACGCGCCCATTGATTCCTTTATTGATTCCAGGTAATCGATAAAGTAATTGATTGCTTTATTGATTCCAGGTAATCGATAAGGTAACTTTTTATTTCCAGGTAATTGACTTTTATTGATTCCAGGTAATCGATAAAGTCTTCGATTCCTTTATTGATTCCAGGTAATCCATTCGTTTTTGGTTGATTCCGGGTAATCGATTCCACCATTGATTTGAGGCAGTCGATTCCGACATTGATTCCAGGAGATCGACCACGTAATTGATTCCAGGTAATCGATTCCTTAATTAATTTCAAGTAATCGATTCCGTAATTTTTTCCAGGTAATTGACTCCCAAATTGATTCCTGTAATCGTAATTCCACAATTCATTCCAGGTAATCGATTCTTAAATTGATTCGGTTCCTAAATTAATTCCAGGTAATTGATTCCTAAATTGATTCCAGGAAATCAGTTCCTAAACTGATTCCAAGTAATCGATTTCGTAATTGATTACAGGTAATCGATTCCGCATTAATTCCAAGTTATCAATACTTTGTTGATTCCAGATAATATAATTTAGCAATTTTGTAGATAATTTCAAGAAATTTGGGACCTCGGTAGCCTAGGGAGTAAGGCGTCTGGCTATCATCCCAGAGGTCTCGGGTTCGAATTCCGGCAACGTCACGGTTCCCCCTGAATTCTCCTGTCTCCCTAGCCCTTCCTCGCTCTACCAAAGCGTATGTCATCGGTTGGTTGATGAGATTCAACTCATTTCCGGAGGCATAACACTTTCAGAGTCGCGATAATAAAGGTTGGGAATAACTGGAATAAAAATATCGCGGCTAGGTTGTGTCAGTTTTGACGTGACAACGTCTTATAAATCGACGAGTATAGGAAGTCATTAGCGCAAAATGTCCCGTCCCGTTCCCGTCGCTATTCGACTATTTGCGCTAATGACTTCCAATACTCATCGATTTATAAGACCTTGTCACGTCAAAAAATTAATATTGTAGTAATAGTAACAGCGTTTTTATTTACATACATATGTATTTAGTCAACCCACTTAAAAGATCGGGCATGGCGCAGAGGTTAAAGGATCACTTCTTGTCCGTGGGGTTGCGAGTTCAATTCTTCGGCCTGGGGCACTTTTTTTTTAAATCGTCTTTATATTCTCACAATATTTTTTTAAAATTTCCTTCGAGGAGTTTTTTTTTTAAATTACTCCGAAAATACACAAATACATTAGTGTAAAAACTATCTTGCTACTACATATCGACGGCGACGTGTCATGCTTCTAGTAAAGGTAGATTCACACACAACGATTTATTTGGGCAAACTTTCTGGCACAAATCGATTTGTGCTTATAAACTGTTACATTGATTATGATAAGGTCGAACGAGCATGTGGTCGAACACCCCATTTACCTATGCGCATGCTGACGGTTGTAGCCGACACATAACTATTAGAACAAGGCAAACCTTTTGGTTTGCGCAAGCCAAAGAGTTGAGTTCACACGCATCGATCTATTTGTGCCAATTCACTTGCGCAAGCCAATTTTCACAGCTAAATCGTTCCGTTTGGACCTACCTTAATAAATACTTTTTTTAAATTGCCCACTAAAAAAACTGAATGGAATAAAAAGTACGAAATGAAATAAATTTTTAAAACCCGACTTCAGAAAAAAAAACCAATACCGTGAGGTACAAAAATGATGAAATAATTGTTTGTAATTCTTAACAACATTAATCCAATCAGAATGGATTTAGCAATAAGAACCACTTTTGATTCATTGATAAACTCTTGCCTTAAAGTGAGCTGTGCTTGCTGAGTTATCGGTTGGGCAAAGTGCTTGTGTGCACAATTGTGTATTCACAAATATAATTTGACTTCCAGAACAAATATTCTGAAATAAGTTAATCTTTATAGTTCAAACAGTTTTAAATTAGATAAATAACTTAAACAGAATTTTCGTTCAAGCTTATGCTCATTTTTCCACTCCCAAATTTATTGTTGGTTTATATTTAGAACTGTTAACGATTTATTCCTTAGAGATTTGGAAACTGATACATGTGAATAACTCAACAGCACTTGATAAGAACATAGCTTCAACAACTTCACCGATAATAATGCCATGAAATTGAATGTAATGTTCTACTGTCGTCTATCGTAATGTGTAATTAATTATCATCAATTTCGTCTTTCTAAACGTGGTAAGCTATGTAATGGATTATTGCACAAACAATTGTGTACAAGTAAGGTATGAACTTTTATCTTGTAATAAGTTGCTGGGTCTTACTTGTTTTGAATTTTGTGTTCTGCGTAAAGTTTACGAAAATCTTAGACTTAACCGAAAAACTTCATTTCCGTTACAAATTTAAAACGTTTGCAATTTTTACTAGTGACTATAACTCGAACAGTTTGGAGATATCTGAATTTTGCATTAATTTACAGACTGACTTGTTGGTTCCAGTACTCTGGTTTACAGATGAGAATGACTACGAAGTTCATTATCGCATATCTAAGAATATTTTAATTTTTATCTTCGCTAGTAATTGGAAGGACGAATCACTGAAGATCACTGATCGTGTGTTAAGAGAGCTACATCAAGAAAAAATAATTGCTGTTATCACAAGCCCTAAAATAACGCCAATGGCAATCTCTAAGCTCTTCAAATGGTTCCGACTGAACAACATGATAAATGTAATTGCAGTTTTCGAAAATGATCGTGGACGGACCGAAATTTTTACATATGATCCTTTTCCGACTATTTCAATAAGAAATGTCACTGATGATTCAATTGATGCTTTGTACCCGGATAAAATGAGAGATTTGAAAGGCTATCGCTTGAGATCTCCAATTGCACAGGATCCTCCTCGCGTTTTTCAATACATCAATGAAAATGGCGAAATAACTGTAGCAGGTTATGCTGGAAAAGTATTTATGGTCTTCGTAAAATACCACAATGCTACATTTGAAGAATACAAGTTGAAGAATAAAGTAAAAAACATGAACATATCCATAATATTTGAGTTACTAGAGAAAAAAGAAATCGATATAGGAATATACCCAACCCCTGTGACTTCAATTGATTTGACAAAGTTAGGAGCAACAAATCCGGTGTCTTTTTCACTTTGGAAGATTGTAGTTCCAGTAACCTCTGAGTTGCCTCGATACTTATATATTTTGCATCCCTTTCATTCAAAAGTATGGCTGACCTTGTCATTGATCGTCATTTTTATATCATCTATGGGATATTTTACTTCAAAACTTACTCTAAACCCAAAAATGGAATTTTCTAATATTCTCATCAATATAATTAGAGCCGTTTTATTTCTACCAATTCCAGATACACAAGTCGCAAACAATTTGTTATGGAAACTGTTTTTCGGACATGTGATATTGCTGGGCTTCATTTTGTCAAACTTTTATAACGCAATACTCTCCAGTCTCTTAACCAGCATAGTTTATGAACCACAATTAAACACGATCGACGACATTATTAGATATCAACACAAAATAATGGTAATGAACTATACTGTTCCAAAAGTTAAAAGAATGTTAAATCTTTCTATACCAGTAACGGACTTACTTTATGGCGTAGACATTGAAACATTCGCTAGTCATACTATTTCACTAAATAACACGTACTCATATCTTATGCTTTCTGAGCGATGGCAACTTTTATTTCACCAACAGGACTACTTGCAACGGCCTATACTTCGAGTGTCAGATATATGCCTTGAAGAAAACATGCTGCCCTACGCAACGCAGCGGGACTCTCCATTTCTTCAATCCTTTAACAGAATGATCACTAAGATCCACCAAGCTGGATTGTATCAGAGATGGATCTCTTCAATGTTTGATGAAGCTGTTCAAGTCGAACTATTGAAACGTTTTCGAAGTGACGATATAGTGTTCCGTGCTTTGCAATTGGAGTTTTTTGAACTTCTTTGGAGCGCATACGGTGTTGGGATGTTTTTAAGTTCATGCGTGTGCATTTGTGAAATTTGTTTTAAGAATTGTGAAAATAAAAATTTGTTTTGATTAATTAGGAGTTAATGTTTTATTATCCTTCTGAATAACTGGCTGGAAAATATGAAACGTAATACCACGCCATGTGTAAAAATATCCCAGAATTATTAAATAAAAAACACAAAATTTATTTTGATGTATTAAAATAAACTGCAGTATGTAAAGTCGTGATGGAACCCTCCATACAATTTTTGAAGGGTAATCGAAGTCTTCCAGCTCCTTTAGCGAATTTTCTTTTATTTCCTCGATTAACTAGAAACTCCTTGGAATTGGAAATCCTACTTTTGGGGGCAGGAAAATGTAACACCGAGCCATAGCAGTCAAATATGAAGTTAGGTCGATGACATTAGGCCAAACACTCTTGCACACTGATGCATTTGTGCAATGTGGTTGGCGCTGCCATCACCTAAATTTCCGAGGCCGGACAAAAACTACAAAAACCCCGGACATTTGGGGAAAATTGAGTGCTTTCCCGGACAACCACTGTGAAAAAAAATTAACAAAAATGTTTTTTTGGCTAGTTAAAACCGAATCGAATCGATAGCCAACTATATATTCC
>CATLJY010000314.1:0-27567 GCA_949987705.1 Thereva unica | reverse complement strand
TTTCAACAATTTCTTGAAGGGTTTCAAGTTTTTTTAAACTTTTCCGCAGGTTCTGGAACTTTCAGATATTTCTCAAAGGTTCTAGAACATTTGGAAATTTCTCGAAAATTCTAGAACTTTCAACAATTTCTTGAAGGTTTCCAAGTTTTTTTAAACTTTTCCGAAGGTTCTGGAACTTTCAGAAATTTCTCGAAAGTTCTAGAACTTTTGGAAATTTCTCGGAAGTTCTCGAACTTTCTTAAACCTTTCTAGAATTTCCTTGAACTTTTCTGAACCTCCCCGAACTTTTCGAACTTCCTCGAACCTTCTAGAAGTTTTGGTTGAGTTTCAGGTCAAGTCAATCATTCTAAACCGTTTTACTCCAAACCTTACCGCGCAGCCCAAAACCGAAACATTCTTCATGAATGGGAGGGTTGGGCCTACCCTACCGTTAAACCTTTTTTGGGCTGCATTGGTTCGTTTTTGAATTTTATCGGAACATACCGACATACAACTTTCTTTTATAATATAATATTGATTTTTCATTATTATTTTATAAAATCATTCAATTTCTATTTGTCTATAAAAACGCATATGTAGGCATATCTTGGTTACATTTTCACTTTAATGCCACTATCGGGCCGCATTATTCGCCTATATTGCGATCGACAAACAATAGCTCTTTGAGGCCTTCAATTGGAATGATAAAAAACTTTGCAATCTAACAGGGATATACATACATATGTATACCTTTTCCGATCTAAGTTTTCGACAAGCAGATTTGAATATTTATTATTGTCTTTGCAAATATATATGTACTACCTTTTCTGAAAGTTTCATTCTTTCGGAAATGAGCTACATAGCTACTGTTTGGCGGTTGCGGCTCGGGTTGACAAGAACATTTATAGATTGTAATCTCGGGAATGAGTAATTTGAGGTTAAAAAACTTAATAATTTCTTTCTATTGATTCTGTTAGGCAAATTTTATAATCACAAAGAAATTTTAGAGAATAACGAGACTCAGCGACGGTCCTTCCTAGTGGCTACCAGGGATGATATGGACTTGGGATTTTTTGTGGTGGTTACTAGCACCACCCTTAACAATTCCACAAAAATCCAGCGGGGCACTCGGCCTCTAACTATTTTTTTAAAAATATTCATTTCTATTAGGTGAGTTAAGGGTGTCCCCCGGGGACGATATGGACTTGGGATTGCTTTTGGTAGTTTTTAGCACCACCCTCAACAAGTCCACAAAAATCCAGCGGGGCACTCGGCCTCTAACTATTTTTTTTTAAAATAATCATTTCTACGGGGTGGGTTAAGGGTGTCCCCCGGGGACAATATGGACTTGAGATTTTTTGTGGTGGTTACTAGCACCACTCTTAACAAGTCCACAAAAATCCACCGGGGCACTCGGCCTCTAACTATTTTTTTTAAAATAATCATTTCTAGGGGGTGGGTTAAGGGATCCCCCGGGGACGATATGGACTTGAGATTTTTTGTGGTGGTTATTAGCACCACCATTAACAAGTCCACAAAAATCGAGCGGGACACTCGGCCTCTAACTATTTTTTTTATAATAATCATTTCTAGAGGGTGGGTTAAGGGTGTCCCCCGGGGACAATATGGACTTGAGATTTTTTGTGGTGGTTATTAGCACCACCCTTAACAAGTCCACAAAAATCGAGCGGGACACTCGGCCTCTAACTATTTTTTTTATAATAATCATTTCTAGAGGGTGGGTTAAGGGTGTCCCCGGGGACAATATGGACTTGAGATTTTTTGTGGTGGTTATTAGCACCACCCTTAACAAGTCCACAAAAATCCAGCGGGGCACTCGGCCTCTAACTATTGTTTTTATAATATCATTTTTAGGGGGTGGGTTAGGGGTATCCTCCGGGGACGATATGGACTTGAGATTTTTTGTGTGGTTACTAGCACCAGCCTTAACAAGTCCACAAAAATCCAGCGGGGCACTCGGCCTCTAACTATTTTTTTAACAATAATCAATTCTAGGGGGTGAGTTAGGGGTGGCGCCCGGGGACGATATGGCCTTGGGATTTTTTGTGGTAGTTACTATTGAGGAGAATAGTACTGAATTCTGAATTTTCTATTGTTTTAAAAATAATCATTTCAGGGGGGTGGGTCCGGGGTTTCCCCCGACGACGATATGGACTTGAGATTTTTTGTGGTGGTTACTAGCACCAGCCTTAAAAAGTCCACAAAAATCCAGCGGGGCACTCGGCTTCTAACTATTGTTTTTAAAATAATCATTTCTAGGGGGTGGGTTACGGGTGTCCCCCGGGGACGATATGGACTTGAGATTTTTTGTGGTGGTTACTAGCAACAACCTTAATAATTCCACAAAAATCCAGCGGGGCACTCGGCCTCTAACTATTTTTTTAAAAATAATCATTTCTAGGGAGTGAGTTAGGGGTGTCCCGCGGGGACGATATGGACTTGAGATTTTTTGTGGTGGTTACTAGCACCACCCTTAACGATTCCACAAAAATCCAGCGGGGCACTCGGCCTCTAACTATTTTTTTAAAAATAATCATTTCTAGGGGGTGAGTTAGGGGTGGCGCCCGGGGACGATATGGACTTGTGATTTTTCTTGGTAGTTATTAGCACCGCCTATAACAATTCCACAAAACTCCAACGGGGCGCTCGGCCTCTAACAATTTTTTTAACAATAATCAATTCTAGGGGATGAGTTAGGGGTGGCGCCCGGGGACGATATGGACTTGGGATTTTTTGTGGTAGTTACTATTGAGGAGAATAGTACTGAATTCTGAATTTTTTGATGGCGCTCGCATATTTTGTTTTCAATACGTTTTTCAATCTGTAATGAGTGATCATTGCTTTGTGATCATTGTAGACGTGCATTAATTTCAACGGCCCCAGTATCTGTCGCGACAGCTTTCAACGTTTCCCCGAAATCTATGCCTCGGTAATCTGACTGCTATACCTAGAGGTCCCGGGTTCCAATCCCGGCGGTGCTACGGTCCTTCGCCTTTCCCAACTAACTTTCCTTCTTTCTTCTTCTTCCCTCTTTACATGCCTGATTCCCCTGTCATAGCCTTCCCTAGTCCTTCCCCGCTCCACCAAGCGCATGCCTTCGGTTGGTTGATGAGATTCAACTCGTTTCAGGAGGCATAACACTCCAGCGAGTTGTTCTCGACGCCCCGATGTCAGAGTCGCGAAATGGTTGTGAGTAGGTGGAATAAAATATCGCGGCTAGGTTGTGACAGTTACTTCTTTCTCTTCTCTGTATTTTCCGGCTAGAGCTGCTGTTTGACATTCACTCTATACGAAAAATATATTGTCGACAGTACAAAGGGACTTCCCTAAGCCTCTAGTCTGTCACATAAAAAAAAAAATGAAACAGTTTCTCCCCAAAATAATTGGATTTTAGTTATGAAATCTTGCATTGCTCCGTTAACGGCTTCAATAGAAACATTATGTGCCATGGTACATTTTTCCCTGGCCCAGACAACCCTCATGCAGTATTGTAATACATTAGCTTTGTTCGATCGGTACCTTAGTATGAGGTGTTTTTCCTTATGTGAGTAAAGTTGTCGCAATCTCTGCTTCTGACCCTGCTACGGTAACCCTTTTATCTGCACCTAGTTTGTTAATATGAGATTAATTAAAAAGGTGGACGATGTAAAAAAGCGTGGAGCTCTTTACCTATATTATTGTTTTATTAACACCAAAACTTTTGGCGAGCGCCCCAAGCTTTTAAAAACGTTTTTATTAGCTCGCTTTTTTGTCTGTCTGTGCGGTACAATCTTGCAATCGATTTTTTGAATACTTCCGGTTACCCGATCACCCGGAAATTTTGCACACAGCTTAAGCTCTGATGCAATATGGTATATGGTATACTTATTGCAATATGGTATACTTATTAATACATTAGATCCATAACGGCCGTCCCAAGAGGACGGTTTTCTTCACGGAACAAATTTTGGAAATCGATTTTTCAAATACTTGCGGATATACCATCATGCTGAAATTTGCATACAGCTTTAGCTCCTATGACAATGCAATATGATATACTAAATATACCTTTAGAATCATAGCGGCCGTCTCAGGAGGTCGGATTGAAATATTCTTCACAACCTATTCGACATCGGTATCAGATGAAAGTTCGCAGCCGGAACAGCATGCGCCAGCACTTCCAAGCAAAAGCACACGCAGCAATATGAAACAAAAAAGCTCTCACAGCCTGCCGCAAAATGATCGAAAATATGATTGCTGTAAAGCAAAGCAAAGTAGATTTGTGTCGTCTTCTTGGCAGCAAAGCAAAGTCAACAGCAACAGTATTAAAATTGCTGCAGAAATTTAAACCCTGCAATTTACTATACATACCAGACGTGGTTTCTTTGAAGAAGCACATGGACGAGGCAATGTAGATAATCTTTTTATTGCTGTACTAACTCCCCTTCGTTTCGTCCTTCTCCTCCTACTTTAAGATAACCTGCAAAAATGTATTACGCTATGATTAGAAACAATTATATATTTACAGTGGGCCGCAAAAGTATAGGTACCTCTGAAATGAATACAGAAAAAATCGTATAACTTCTGTTTTATATAAAGTATATAACATTTATTGTTAAATTTATAATTACTGATGGGTAGATTTAAGAAATATATATTTTTGTTTAAGCGACGTAAGTGATTTTTGTACCTGCACGATATCGCCCGAACTACGAAAGATATTGACTTACTTGAGGTGCCGTTCGAAGCGTATTAGCGACAATATAATCTGAAAAGATTTTTATAATATTCGGTCCAGCGGTTTCTTGGTTTAAATGACTTAAGTGATTTTTGTACCTGCACGATATCGCGCGAACTATAATAGATATCGACTTAGTTGACGTGCCGTTCGAAGAGTATTAACCAAAATATGATCTGAAAAGATTTTCATAAAATTCGGTCAAGCCGTTTTTTGTTTAAGCGGCGTATGTGATTTTTGTACCTGCACGATATCGCCCGAACCACGAAAGATATTGACTTACTTGAGGTGCCGTTTGAAGCGTATTAGCGACAATATGATCTGAAAAGATTTTTATAATATTCGGTCCAGCGGTTTCTTGGTTTAAATAACTTAAGTGATTTTTGTACCTGCACGATACCGCGCGAACTAAAAACTATATCAACTTCATTGAGGTGCCGAAAAACATTAATACATCAATTTTATATACATTTTCGTCATCCTAATCTTGTAAGTGCGCACATTTAGTTTGAAATTTAGCGAAAATATTGATAAACAATTGTGACAAATTCTCGGTATTATACATATATTCTCTATTGCCTATTGTTCATTTATTATTAAAATATCCAGTCATAATATTCAACATCCATCATCCTGGGAAGTTGATCGTGTGGACCGAAAGGTTTCGAACCCACATCCCAACTAGTTCTGTATTCATTTCAGAGGTACCTATACTTTTGCGGCTCACTGTATATATGTATGCACAAATATAATTTTTTATTTACCAGGTATTTTATTTAATGTCGAATTGTCTTTATTTCTCATCAGATTTACAAAATCCCGTTCCCAGTTCTTTAAGACAATTTTTTTATTGCCACTTTTATTTACATCACTTTTTTGACGTGACAACGTCTAATAAAACGGTTAGCCGGGATGCCCAAGCGACAAAGTGTCGCATAACCGTGTGAGTGGGGGTGGCTTACGCTGCATGTAGTAGTGGCAACGAGTGGCGTGACTGACGCTGTATGAAGTAGTGGCTGTCATTAGCCGTGTTTTTTAATGAACTACATATATAGTTCTTCCATCGAGTTCATTAAAAAAACGACAAGGGAAATTTCATGAAGAGCCTACTTCGATGCTTAAAAATTTCAAAATTAAACGGAAGTTAAGAGTTATTTTTTACACTGTTACACGAAATCCTCGCTAGAAAATAATAAATATGTTTCTAAAAAATCAATTATTTGTTATAAATTTGCTCTCATCACTTTTCTGTTGTTTTTATTTTTAAATTATCTTTCCGACACCCGAAAGTATACAAAATGCCAACCCCCCGAAAGTATGAAATATGCAAATTAAGAAATTTCCCAAAACTTCGATAGGAACCCCGATAAAACCTGGGTTTTCAGATTTGTATGGGGAAGAACTATATAGTTCACGGCTATTGTTACATTTAAGAACGCATAAAAAAATAAAAATACTGCAAAATTATATGTATATTGTGTTTATTATATATTGCATGTAATGCATAACAGATAACGAGCAACATGGTAGTTGTCACGTGATCATCGCCACAGCGCGAAGCGTCGTGGCCCGGGGCACCGGTTTTTTTTTTATATTCTATTATATTGTTTAACTGTTTTTCTGTTGTGTCGCTTTTAAATTTTTCTTTAAAATTACTAATAATTTGATTTATTGATTCCTTTTTTTGAGTTTTTATAAATGGCAGTTGCGTTTTCTGCAATAATATTTGATATTTCTTTATTTGGTCCACCACAAAAGTATTTATATTTTCACTGTCTTTGACCTCCTCGTGTTCACTTTCACTCGACATGACTAACTCGCTTAAGCTTTTGAAATGATCTCATCTAGTTGAGAAAATTCTCATGAGCAGATTCTTAATATTTTGCATTCGAAAATGAAATTGAGATCTCAGCTTTTACTTGATCAATTTTTTTGCATACGACCCATTGTTTCTATAGAGATTTCCTTCTAACACAGAAAGTATACTTCTCGGTTGCAGCCAAGAAACTATTTACAAATTAAATTACACATACATTGCTCGGCACTTTATTACCCTCACTTGAAACTTTGACCTGAAACGTACTGCTATAGTAAAATTTCCTGAAACCAATTTCCATATTATTTTTTACCTACTTTTATATGGTTCCTAATTAGCAGGAAATGCAAAAAATCCATTGGTAAGAAATGGGGCTTCTCCCCTTACATTGTGCGATGGATCTACACAGCGATCGTCCGCCCAATTCTCCTTTACGGGGTTTTAGTGTGGTGGCCAACTCTGAGTAAATCCACCGTGTTAAGCAAATTACAGAGAGTACAAAGATGTGCGGAGTTATGCATAACAGGAGCACTTCGCTCCACTCCTACAGAGGCCTTAAATGTTATGTTATACCTCCCTCCTTTAAATCTCGTGGCAAGGGAAAGCGCAACCATCGCAGCCCTTAGAATAAAAGAATCCGGTTTCTGGACTGGAATCAGGGGAGGGCACACGAAGGTACTGAACTCAGTTACTATCCCCACAAAAACCGACTTCTGCATTCCCGAAATTACCTTCACGAGGAACTACGGAGTCCACATCCCTTCACGTCGTGAATGGATAAATAGACCACATAGGTTTCAGGATGCCATAAACGTTTTTACTGATGGCTCTAAGCTCGAGGGTCGAGTGGGAGGAGGAGTATTTTCCCCAGAACTTGGGATTGAAATCTCCTTCCGACTTCCCGATCACTGCAGTATATATCAAGCGGAGATTCTAGCCATACAAGAAGCTGTTCTGCAAATTAACCAGCAAGGCGATGGGAACCGGACTGTCTACATCTTCTCAGATAGTCAGGCAGCTCTGAAAGCCCTGCTCTCCTGCACAAACAGCTCTAGAACTACCTCTGAATGTCGCAGATCTCTTAACGAGATGGCTCAGCAGTTCAGGACCCTCCTAGTTTGGGTGCCCGGTCACCGAAATATAGAGGGAAATTGTAAAGCTGACGAACTGGCTAGGAGAGGCACGACCGACCGCTACTCTCCTTCCAGAAAAGGAAAGAGTTGGTATGCCTTGGGCCTCCTTTAAACTCCGATGCAAGCAACACACAATCACACAAGCGAAAAAGCATTGGAGGGATCTTAATAAATGCACTTTGGCCAAATTAACCTGGCCCTCCTATGATCTCAGGCGAACTACCTTATTACTGAGCCTTGGGAGACAAGAACTCTCAGTTACAACCGGACACTGTCTGATAGGGACGCATCCGACCCGTTTAGGTCTTGAGACCCACGATTTCTGCAGAAGCTGTAAGAACCTTGACGAGGCGGAAAGTGTACTACACCTCCTCTGTCACTGCCCGGCCCTAAGCAGGATAAGGCTAACCACATTTGGTAAACCCTTTCTAAGCAACTTTGCGGAAATCTCGAAGTTTGGGATCTCGCAACTTAGAAGATTCATTACTTCCTCGAGATGGTTTAACGAAGAAACAACATTTTAACATCAAGTTTAAAGTGGGATCACTATGGCATCACAATGGGCCTATCCTTCTGGCCTAAGTGTGTGGGCTTGAACCAAAAGCTCAGCCATATCTAACCTAACCTAACCTAACCTAATTAGCAGGAAAAAAACTGGAATCGAGAATGATTGGAAATCCCGTGGTGCGATTTTAGTCCTATGTACTTGTAATTCGACACAATGATTACCCTAAACTCAAAGTAACTCGAAGCCAGAACAGCCCAGTAGGAAATGAAACAAGATCTCGTCGAAGGAGGTACATGTGATTAGAATTTTACAAGCAAATCTCTAGTGAACTAAATAAGATGTTTTAAGGAGTTCCTAGTAGGAAACGGGCAAGATCTCTCTAAGGGAGGTACACTGTCGCACACAATAAATTGCAAAAACGTATCTACTACCGAAACTGCTTCTTCTTGATAAAACGGCAATCTAATTTTCATTTCAATGCCTTAAAACCCTTCGGGGGCTCTCCAGTTTTCCGCGTTTAAAAGCTTTTCTTAGGTCACTTAGTTGAAATTTATGACAAACTGACAGGTCAATACAGGCAAATCTTTAAAAACTGCTAAATAAATAGGGTTAAACAAGTTTGTGTTTCAACAGTATAATGATCCTAAACACACGAGCAAGGTTGCAGCGAACTATTTTCGCAAAAATAATGTAGAATATAGAAATGGGAACGGCAGTCGCCGATTTTGAATCCGATAAAAAATCTTTGGACAATAACAGAAGTAAAAATCCCGCTAAGAACACGCAGAATTATTTCATCTTTTTGGGAAAATATGAAGCCAATGGGAAGCTATGCCACAATCACAACTACAAGACTTGTTCAATAATATGCCCAAACTAGTGCCAACACTAGTCATAAGCAACAAAGGGCACACAACATATTGAGCTCTTGCGTTCCGTTTTTCATTTTCTCTTTTACTCTGAGTAAATTGCTTTTGCACTTTATTTTGTTCAAAGAAATTTATTTGTTTTTGAAATAAGCGTTATTTATTTTTTTAAGTTTGATATACATATGTATGTGGGTGCGAATTCGTGAAGTGGCCCCCTCAATATTTTTTTATCATAGATTTTGAAAACAATTAAACATTTCGAAAGTATTTAGTAACCTAAACAAAACCTCAAAATAGTTTTTGAAAATTTTCATTTGTTCAAAAGTTATGTATTAATTAAGTTTTAGGCCTTTTTTTAAACAAAAAATCATAACTATTGCAGGAATCACCCAAATATCACGAAATTTGCAACGCTTATGTAAAATTGAATGTTCTTCATGATTCCACTAACATTTTTTGTTTAACTTTAATTTTTTAAACAAATAATGCAGTTTTTTATAAACAAATTGAAATTTGGCCAGCTTCTGGATGAGCTACAAACTTCTAGTTTTTTGCATGAAACAGCTTAAACATTCCCGAACAATTTCGTGAAAGAATCTGCTTGTGATCGCGGGTACAATTAGAGTTACAGTAATTTAAGTAACTTGGTGCGCAAAATACGACTAGCAAAATCTGGCATATAAAATTCCATCACCCCTATTACGATAGATTCTGCAAGTTTCCTGCCTTTCTTTTTCTCAGGTCCTGACCCATGTCCTTCATTTTCTCGCAAAGCCTTAACTAGACGAGCCGTTCGTCGTGATACACCAATTTCTTTTCTCATCTTAGCAATTGACCAGGCTGGTGGCAAAGTAGTTAAAACTTTGATTTTTTCGATTCGCGTAGATTTTTCCGCAAGCGCCTTTTTTATACCCTCTATATAGGCAGAGTCCTCGGTTCCTTGAGATGGTTTGTTGCCGAGAAAGCTGTTCGAGATCGAATCCCAATTTGCCCGATCTGCCTTTGTCACTTGCGAAAAACGTTTTTTTTTTTACCGGTGGTTGTCCAAACGATTCCAAGACTGAATTAATTTCTTCAATCTGGATAGCTTCATCGACTTCTGGACATTTAAATGATGGATCAACGACTTCGTCATCTTTGTCTTCAACCTCGTGAAATTCGTCGGAGCTTGTCGTGCTGCAATCTTTTGTTTTGGTAGGAGGGACATTGAGTTCAAGATTTGGAGAGATCTAGAAAAGTTGGAGAAACTTTTAGGATAGAAGGATAAGATGGTTCTCGAATACAAAAATAATTGATTGTGGTACGAAATAACCACGGACAAAAAAACCACCGAACGATTGTAAAGTGAGTGTGATAGTGAATGTGTAGGTTCTGAAATAATTTTTTACTTACGTGCATCGTTTTGCGACAAGCACTGCAAATGTAGAAACCAATAAAAGGTTTGAACTTTTGACTACATTTATCCGTCACTAAATGAAGGCTTTTTCGTACACATTTATGTCTATCTTTATTTAGTGGGTTGCAACAATAATCTGGACAACCCATTGTTTGTGTTAAAAGATATAAAAGCACTCTCAGAACACTATGCACGGATAATTATGTCATTGCGGCACCAGAAGGAAACGTAAGATTCGCGAAGAACAGGTTCGAACGTGCTAAGTCCAGATCGCCGCGGCGAGCGGCGCGACTCTACGCCGCGCGGCAAGTTACTTAATCCTTAACGGCCGAGAGCTTTTTTTTAATACTCGCCCATAAGACGACGGAAAGTTAATTGAAATTCTAAAACGTTTATAGGATGAAAACTTATAAATAAAATTAATTAAAAGTTATAATACGGTAAATATTTCTTGTCAGTGCATGATTAACAAACCAGGGATGTACTAAGTTGCAATATTTGTTAAAGAAAACTACAGCGATGATAAATAAATGAAATGAAAACTGATTTCTTTTCATGTCCCCGTAGCGGGGCCTTTCGTTTTCTATGGCATAAGTACTATGTCCCCGTAGTGGGGCCTTCCGGCCGTTAAGGGTTAAATTACTGTAACTCTAATTATACGCGCGATCACAAGCAGATTCTTTCACGAAATTGTTCGGGAATGTTTAAGCTGTTTCATGCAAAAAACTAGAAGTTTGTAGCTCATCCAGAAGCTGGCCAAATTTCAATTTGTTTATAAAAAACTGCATTATTTGTTTAAAAAATTATAGTTAAACAAAAAATGTTAGTGGAATCATGAAGAACATTCAATTTTACATAAGCGTTGCAAATTTCGTGATATTTGGGTGATTCCTGCAATAGTTATGATTTTTTGTTTAAAAAAAGGCCTAAAACTTAATTAATACATAACTTTTGAACAAATGAAAATTTTCAAAAACTATTTCGAGGTTTTGTTTAGGTTACTAAATACTTTCGAAATGTTTAATTGTTTTCAAAATCTATGATAAAAAAATATTGAGGGGGCCACTTCACGAATTCGCACCCATGTATATTCAATTTTTTCCTGTTATTACTATACACTAAGGATTCAAATTATGCTATAAGTAATATATTTGAACTTTTCCGGTGGTGTCTTATTATTTAAAAAAAATTAATTCTGGGGCCGGTTCGTGTATGTACATATGTATGTCGAAAACGAAAATTTTTTTTTGTCTCGGGTTCGCGTAGGTCGAAAAAATCGAAATTTTTCGTCTGAAGCAAGGCCGTACCCAGAGGGGGGGTCAGAGGGGTTGAAACCCCCCCCGAAATTTTCCAGAAATAAGTATTTTCAAACACAAGTTTTCCTGAATTAAAGATTTTTTTTTTATATGAAAAAACCAAGCTTAGGTGTAACCCTTTGTACTACCAGTCCGTCATGTCGTTCAGTTTATGGTGCAATGTCTAGTAGTAAGCTTGGTTTGAAGAAAGAATAGAGGAGAATAGGAAAGGTTAGAGGGGGTCTGGAGGGTGTAGAAGAAAATGACGATGAACCTCACGTTTGAACTTTAAGGTGTTGTACGAGTTCGGAAATACTGACTGCGGGAGATTATTCCACAGTCGAGTCGTTCTATTCATAAACGAACTTCTAAACCGTATTGTGCGTGAACGAGGGGGCTGTAGGGTATGGGGGTGAGCCGAGCGGGCTAGTCTTGTGTTGCGGGAAAAGTATTGCCGTGCAGGCAGGAGGTCCTGAATTTCGGTGGAACAGTCGCCATGGTAATAGCGATAAAGTATGGAGAGGGCTGCTACATTCCTACGGTGGCTCAAGGTGTCTATGGAGGCGCGAAAGGGGCCATCACCAATGAGTTTGAGGGCACGATTTTGCACCTTGTCGAGACAAGCCAAGGTGGTTTTTGGGGCGCCTGCCCAGATATGCGAGTTGTATTCGAGGCGCGGCCGAATGTAGGATTTGTATATTGTAGCCAATGCGGCTGGCTGGAGGAGGAACTTGCATCTCTTGAGAAATCCAAGGCATTGGGAGGCTTGTTTGGCGATTTGGAATATGTGATCGTTCCATCGCAGATGCTCCGTTAAAGTTACCCCTAGGATGTTGAGAGTTGAGTCAGCCAGATAATGATATTTTCTTGATATTTTGCTATCTGTAAGTAAAGTATTTCATAATTTAATTAATTAATGGTGTTTATGAATTGAACTGGCAACTGGCCTGGCCAACAGGTCTCGCGAGGCCTGCTCTGCATATATTAATTCTGTTGGTGATAGTATCATAAGTGATCCTAAAAAATTCTTTGATTACGTTAACATTCTTGAACAATCTTGATATCAAAAAAGGTAATGGTCCCGACAATCTCCCTCCTATTTCCCTGCAGTGCTGCTCACAACACATCGCATTTCCTCTTTATCTCATCTTCAACAAATCTTTATGTTAGGAAAGTTTCCCAAGCTGTGGAAGAAATCCTACCTAACGCCAATCTATAAATTCGGTGACAAGCACTCGGTAGACAACCATAGGGGCATTGCCATTTTATGATCAATTCCTAAGCTTTTTGAAAAACTTGTTTATGACAGGATTGCTCCTCTTATCGATCCATACCTAAACGAATAACAACATGGGTTTCGGAAAGGACGTTCAACAACTTCTAACCCTATGGTCCTTATTTCCGAATTGCTATGCGATATGGAGAGCGGCCATCAATTGGATGCTGTGTACACTGATTTAAGCAAGGCCTTCGATCGAGGGGACCACGCCATCCTAATCGCAAAACTATTAAAGTTTGGTATATCAGGTTCTGCCCTGGAATTGTTAAAATCATATCTGAACGGAAAAACACAGGTTATCAGATTCCAAGGATTTCTATCTAATGAGATCGAAGTAACCTTTGGGGTTCCTCAGGGTAGTCATCTCGGCCCCCTTCTCTTCAATATTTTCATCTCCGATCTTTCCGATAAATTAACAAATATTCCACATCTCTTTTACGCGGATGATCTCAAAATTTATAGTGTCATTGAGACCCAAACTGATGCTTCCTTCTTGCAGACAAAGCTCAATGCCCTACACGACTGGTGCACCATGAACAAACTGCAACTTAACACCAGCAAATATCATGCAATTACCTTCTCCCGCTTAAAAAACACATAGAACCATAACTATTATCTCAATGGCATAATGTTGAATCAGGTTGATCATATCGCAGATCTAGGCGTCGTCCTAGACAAAAAACTCAATTTCAACCTGCACTACGATAATATAACTGCCAGAGCCAACAAACTTCTTGGTTTCATTAAGAGGAGAGCCAAAGAATTTGGTAATGTATGGGTCACAAAACACTCTTCTGTTCTTTAGTCCGCCCAATCCTGGATTATGCGTGTCCTATCTGGGATCCTATATTCCAAGTGAGCAGTAGGAGGATCGAATTCATTCAAAAGAGATTTCTTCTTTTTGCCCTGAGACATTTACACAACCCCCATGATTACCAAACCCTGCCGCACTACTTGGACAGGCTCAAAGTGCTTGATCTTATGCCGTTGTCTAGCATGAGGAAACTGTTCATATCTTGCGTTGCCTTTGACGTCCTAAGTGGAAAGCTTAAAGTGCAGTTTCTGACGGACAGAATCAAATTCAATGATGTAGTTCGACACACACGACACACTAAACTACTTAGGGAATATCCACACCGCACCGATTACGCAAGGAACGAGCCCGTCAACAGATGCTGTATGGTTTTTAATAGCCATGGCTCCTCTTTCTCCCCTTCACTCAACAAGGCATCCTATAAAAAAATACTCAGATCCCTACTAACAACACAACCCCCTTGACATAGTAGGTTTTTAGTAGCTATCAGTAGTTATAGTAATATTATATTATATTATAAAAGACTGTACACTATGTTTTAATCTAAGTATTATACCTAGTTTAAGTGTACCTTGTTTGGCGAATTAATAAATAAATAAATAAATTTTTTAGTCAAAATTCTCGAGTCAAACCATAGTTTTTTTGCCTCTAAACTCTGGTTAATTAAGAGTTAAACTCGTCCTAAAAATGCGTCAATTTACACTTAAATTTTGTCAATTTTCCTGGACCACCGCCTTACTAGGGGGTATTCCATACATCCCAGACCCCCCGGTGTTTTAACCCCCCCCCGAAATTTTTCCCTGGGTACGGCCTTGGTCTGAAGCCGACGTAATGCGCTCGAAAGGTCTTGGGTTATCGAGTTCTAGTATTATTATGAATAATAATTTTCAAATATTAAATGAGACTTATAAATTTTATATGGGGATAATTTTTTATGATTAATATGAATAATACATTTTTTATGATTAATATGAATAATAATATGAATAATTATAAAGAACCCATAGATTACGCAGCATTATTCTTACATTAATTTCTTCATCTTCATACCCTCCAAAATATAGAGTTCTCCACATTCTCAATAGCACAGACGCAAGATAAAATAAAGATCAATTCAAGAAATGTATTCTTTCCAAAAATGTTTTGCTTAATTTTTATTCAATCAACACAACACAAAAGAGGATTTAATCAATCAATCAAGATGTAATTTATAAAAAAAACACTGTTTGTTTATCAAAAAACAAAAATAATACTTCAGCTATTGAGAGTTTATTTATGAAATTATATCTTTTTACAGAGGTTGTTGTAATATTTATCGTATATAAATATTGTGGTTTCTTTCGAGGGCACGAAATTTTCTTTCGTGAACCCTAAAAATTTCGTCGCCATAATTATTCGACTTAAATTTTTTTCGTTTGACTACACTATGAAGCACGCATTTTCTCACATGGAAAAAAATTTGATATTCATTGAGATCTGAACTTTTGGAACACGACTGTTTTGGTCGTTTGTAATTATCAACTCTTTTTCAAAAGTTATTAACTTTTGAAAGTTCGAACTTTTTTTTACTCAGGGTTTTTGTGTGGGTTTTTTTTTAATATGGTCGGATCAGAAATTTTACGTAGAATTTAACTGTAATTGTTCAAAAAAAAAACTTTTATACTTATAGTATATATAGTACTTTTGTATACATTTTCTGTTGTATTAAAATAAAATATTTGCGAAAAACGAAATTATTTGTTTTAATATTGCTTGCATTTAACATAACTTTCAAAAGTTAATAACTTTTGAAAAAGAGTTGATAATTACAAACGACCAAATAGTCGTGTTCCAAAAATTCAGATCTCAATGAATATCAAATTTTTTTCCATGTGAGAAAAAATAGTTGTCATTTGTTCTATAGTGCTATCGTCGTTCGCCATACATGTACCCGCCCTTGTTTTGCACTTTATTTTGTCCGACAGTGTATATGGGAGATTATAAATTTAAAAACAAATTCATTTAAAGTTAGTTATTAAGTAAGCTTGGGAAGTAAAGTCGGCATTTTCATCTTGGGCGTTGGAGTTTTATGAATATACATATGTAATTTATGTTGAATTACTATTAATTTTTTTTATTTATTACTAGCAAAACCCAGCGTGCGTTGCAACGCCTTTTAATAAATGAAAATAGGTGTGTATAGTCCGTGATAAAAATAGGTATAATGAGACAAAGAAAAAATTGCAAAACATGATTTAGGGGACATAACAAAATAAAAACCTATAACATATAAAAAATATGTTACCTATAACTTTTTTTAAAACTGTCGCTGTCTGGTTGTTACTCCGGGTCACAACCATAGGCGAGCGGAAGTAAAATATGTAAAAATCAATTAGTTATTCGTAAAAGTTAATCTTTTATTTCTAATTTCTATTTTTATTTCTTAATTGTCAATTCATTTATTTTTCTCAATCGATTGAATTGTCGAATTCATTCGCAGCGCAACCTCGATTGATTGAGCTAACGAAAATGTAGTAGTAAACGTCGTAGCAGCAAGTAATCGTTTCTGCTACTAATCCGGTCAAGTTGCGAATGTTTCGGATTTTTTCCAATAGAGGCTGGGAAAGACTGCCACAGCTACCCCCTTCTTAATAAACAGGTCGTAGGCGGCTCTTGAAAGGAGACTGATTTTCTTTTGTTGACATATGTCTTTAATTTTCCAACATTGGAGCTGGATAACCACGGGTTTTGTTGGTCTATTATGGTGGGTGTCTTCTCTCATGATGAGCTGACGTTGAAGGTCCTGGGCTATCCTCGATGACGGTATAAGCTGGCTTTAATCTCTCGGTTGAGACTGTGGTTTCTTTTTCGCCTATCATAATTATAAAATTATTGTCATTAATTCTCTTTAATACCTTGTAGGGTCCGGAATATGGTGGTTCTAATGGTTTCTTTACAGCATCGGTTCTCAGGAAAACATTTGTACAATCTTCTAATTGTTTATGTTTGAACAAGCGACGATTGTTGTGATTTGCTGTTGGTAGGGGTTTGATTGCTCGCATATGTTCTCTGAACTTCTCAATGAACATTTGCGGATCAATGCAGGTGATCATATCGGTGAAAAATTCTCCTGGAACTCTAAGTGGTGATCCAAATAAGAATTCGGCAGCCGAAGCATTTATGTCTTCCTTATAGCATGTCCGAAGTCCTAAAAGTAGCCACGAAATCGCTGAGTGACACATCAAAGCGGATTTAAATGAACGGTGCCACCTCTCAATAAGTCCATTCGATGCAGGGTGGTATGGTGAAGTGCGAATTCTGCTAGATCCAAGCATATTAGTGAGAGATTTAAATAGCTCTGACTCAAATTGTGTCCCTTGATCTGTAGTCATAGTCTTTGGTGTTCCAAATCTTGCGACCCAATTTGAGTAAAATGCCGTTGCAATCGTGTCTGCGGTTATGTCTTTAAACGGAACTGCCTCATGCCATCTTGAGAAACGGTCGATTATAGTTAAACAGTAACGAAATCCCTGGATTAGTGGTAAAATCACAATGTCCATATGGACGTGGTCGAATCGATGGTCAGGTAATTCAAATGGCGTTATAGCATTTTTTTGGTGTCGTTGTATCTTTGCCTTTTGGCAAGAAATGCATCTGCGTGACCATTCTATTACATCATTTCTCATCTGTGGCCAAACGTACTTTTGTCTTATTTGTTTTGACGTAGCTTTTCCGTTTGGGTGTGATAATCCATGTATGGAGCTAAATATACGATACCTTAAAGATTAAGGAACATATGGGCGTATCGTTCCAGTTTCTGTATCACAGTAAACTGAACAGTCTTCGCTGAATGATAATTTTTGAAGTTTCAATGAGGTTGATCCCTTTAACAATTCCTTCAACTCTTCGGCTCTCTGTTGTTCGGTTTGTAGTTCTTCCGGTTCCACCACTGTCAGCGTAGTGATCATGTTTATACGTGATAGTGCGTCAGCTACCGTGTTGTCCTTACCTGGAATATAAACAATATCTGTGGAAAATTGTGAGATCCAATCTAATTGTCGCAATTGACGAGGTGAGGCATTCTCTGGTTTCTGCGCGAATGCGTGCGTTAATGGTAAATGGTCGGTTCTAATCGCGAAAGTTCGTGCTTCGAGTATATGTCGAAAAAATTTTATTGAAGCGAAAACAGCCAGAAGCTCTCTATCATATGTAGAATATCTTTGGTCTGTTGGGTTCATCTTCCGTGAGAAATAACCAAGTGGTCTCCATTCTCCTTTATCTTGTTGTTCAAGTACACTACCAATTGCTGTATCTGACGCATCGGTTGTGAGTGCGAGTGGTTTGTTCTGACGCAGATGTGCCAGTTGAACTGCATCACATAGACTCATCCTACAAGCTTCGAAGGCTTCTTCAATTTCGTCCGACCAAACTACTGGACGTTTATCATTATTTTTTGAGTTCTTGAGTAGTTCGTTAAGTGGGGCTTGTAACTGAGCTGCATGTGGTATACATCTTCGGAAGTAATTTAGAACGCCTAGGAATCGACGAAGTTCTGCAACGGTTTGCGGCTTAGGGTAATTTTTTATCGTCGATATACGCTCTGCAGGTGGTTTACAGCCGTCCTTGTTTATGACGTAACCCAAGTAGGTCACTTCGCTTGCTCCGAAAATTCACTTATTCAAGTTGATGTGCAAGTTTGCATCGTGAAGTCGCTTGAAAACTTCTTCCAGGTGTTGACCATGTTCAACTGCATCACCGGACATGACCAGGATATCATCGATGTAACAGCAAACATAGTCCAGATCGCGAAAAATGCTGTCCATATAGCGTTGAAAGGACTGTGTTGCGTTCCTTAAACCGAAGGGCATAACTACAAATTCAAACTAGTTGGGATGTGGGTTTGACCCCTTCGGTCCACACGATTAACTTCCCAGTATGATGAACGAAGATGGAATAAACTGACTTCTTACAAAATAGTTATACGTTTAGCACTAGTGGAAAATTGGCTAGTATCAGAACTGATGACAAAGCGATCCCAAGAGAAGCTAGTTCAAATAACTATAATACTAGTAAATCCACAAGATTTTTCTAGAGAATTTGTTTTTCCTGAACGTTAGCAAATAAACATGTCCTCCGTATTTTGTTCTGCACTAAAGCGGGTGTTCAAATTCGTGTTGAGCGTGCTAAAGCGCCATTGACAAACTGAGAAATTTGGAAATTCCAAAGCTTTCGGGAGTTATTAGCAAAACTGTAACTGTTAAGTACTTGTCAGACTTGACCAAAAGGAACCAATTTTGCGGTAACTACTGGAAATCCCGGGATGAACAGAAATTTGCTGAAACTATATCATGCGTAGAAAACAATTCCCCGTCAAAAACTGCCAATCCAAGGTTTGAAAAATTCGCATTTGTAAAGGGTAACGAAATTGTTCCACGATTTTGAAAGGTTTTTAGATTTAGACAAGTGATGTTTTGTTCGAAGGCTATCGCTGTGCAGAACCCAAAAAGATCACTTCGTTAGAACGGGTCTCTTTCCATCGAGTTTATGAGACATTAGCAAAACTTGTCAATTAGCTGAAGTTTTTCTATTTAAACAAAAAAGGCCCAACCGAATATCACGAAATTTTTTTCGGAGCATTTCTTCGTTAATATTCTTTTTTCGGCACCTCAATGAAGTCGATATAGTTTTTAGTTTGGGCGGTATCGTGCAAGTACAAAAATCACTTACGCCGCTTAAACAAAAAAACGGCTCGACCGAATTTTATGAATATCTTTTCAGATCATATTTTGGTTAATACTCTTCGAACGGCACGTCAACTAAGTCGATATCTTTTATAGTTCGCGCGATATCGTGCAGGTACAAAAATCACTTATGTATGTCATTTAAACCAAAAAACCGCTGGACCGAATATTATAAAAATCTCTTCAGATTAGATTGTCGCTATTACGCTTCGAACGGCACCTCAAGTAAGTCAACATCTTTCGTGGTTCGGGCGATATCGTGCAGGTACAAAAATCACTTACGACGCTTAAACAAAAAAACGATCATATTTCGGTTAATACGCTTCGAACGACACCTCAACGAAGTCGATATCTTTTATGGTTCGTGCGATATCGTGCAGGAAAATATGACCACATTTGTACGCACACACACACACACACATACTTCCTCCCAATTTTTTGCTTAAAATGCTCCTGGGACCTTGAAAGATGAAAATATGTTGAAATTTTCGATTTTCTAACCGATTACAATAACTTCCTATACTGGGAAGTTAATAACCCGAAAGGTTTACTAATTGCCGTCTTTGGGATATGTTCTTCGGCCGTTGGTATTTGATAGTAAGCACGAACTAAATCAATTGTTGAAAAATTTCCCTACCATATAGTCTCTCATTGAAGTCAGTGATGTAGGCTATGGGGTAACGGTCTGGAATCGTTTGGGCCTTCAGTTTTCTGTAATCCCCGCAAAGCCTCCAACCACCGGTTTTCTTCGGAACCATATGAATTGGGCTTGACCACGAGCTGATTGATTAACTCCACCATCTAACAACGATTCAATTTCATTTTTGGCCGTTTGAAGTTTCTCTCCAAATAGTCGACGTGGCCGTTCTGCTAATGGTCGGCCGGTTGTAAAAATTTTATGTGGAGGTGCCTTACTTGTCGACAGAGCAACTTTTACCATTAGGCCTGCAGCGAATCCCCAAAAAGTGCTCTAGAAATGAAAAAAGTGATGGAAATGAACATATAAAAAAATCCTGAAAATGTCTTTTTTCGTAAGTGCGGTTTGAACGAAATTTTCAATTTATCTCGCTATATCTCAGTTGATATTGCAGATATCAATTTCAAATTTTAACATAGTCTAGTTTGACTAATTCCCTAAATATAAAACTTTAACCGGTTACATCTTATAAAAACAAAATGGCGAATGTTTAAAAAATTTCCAACAGATTCGTGAGACTTATTTTTCTAATCAAAAAGTTGTGTTATAGATTTTTGAAATTCGCTTTTTTGGCTAAACTACATTGTAGCCAAATCCTTAAGGCAATTTTCTGTAAATTTTCAGATCAATATGTCCTCCGGTTCAAAAGTTACTTTAACATTTGTTGACACTCGACTTCGTCCGCAACAAACGTTCGGATTTAAAATATTTCCTGCTAGTTAATTTTTTTTGTTAGAAAGTTACATATAAGTGTTTGATTATCAGAAATAGAAATAAGAAAATTTACATAGAGAGACCGACGAGGAGCAAGAAACTGAAATATGAGGAAACAAGAAGAACCGCAAAAAACATCTGCAGGAAGAAGAAAAGGCAATTCCTCAACAATTACATCCTGAGAGCAGAGGAAAACTTTGCCCGAAACAAAACCAGGGAAGCATATAAGGAAGTAAACTTCTTCAAGAAAGGCTTCAAACCCTCCTCCGGTATATGTAGAACGAAAGAAGGCACTATAGTTACAGGCAGCGAAGATGTAAAGAAAAGATGGAAGGAATTTTTTAGCGAGCTGCTGAACGCAAACGAGAGCATCCGACACGTACCAGAACCCCGTCCACAACATAACGATGACACCAGAGAAACAAACGAACCCACTCTGGAAGAAGTACAAAGTGCCATACGACTCTTAAGAAATAACAAATCTCCAGGAATTGATAACATCCCAGCAGAGCTGATCAAGCAAGGAGGCGAACCGCTTTCAGCAGCTATACATGAATTACTATGCTGCATATGGAGGAACGAAAAAATGCCTGAAGATTGGGAGCAAAGCATTATCTGCTCAATACACAAAAAAGGAGATAGATTCAACTGTGCAAATTACAGAGGCATATCTCTTTTAAGCACAGTGTATAAAATAATGACCAATATAATTAAGGCCAGACTGGAACCTTATGCAGAAGCCGTAATAAGTGAATACCAATCTGGATTCAGAAGAAATAGGTCAACGATGGATCAACTTTTTTCAATAAGGCAAATCCTCCGAAAATGCTGGGAATACAACATCGACGTGTATCAACTTTTCATCGACTTTAAACAAGCATACGACAGCATCGACAGGGAAAAAATGTATGCGACAATGCTGGACCTAAACATACCCCTAAAGATAGTGAAACTGACTAAAATGACAATGGAAAATACAAGGTGTGCAGTCAGAATACAAGGAGAATTGACGGAGTCCTTCCCAGTCAAGCAAGGCTTAAAGCAGGGCGATGGGCTGGCACCCATGCTATTTAATCTCTGCCTTGAAGGAGTAATTCGCAAAGTAAACATTGATGCGAACGCAACCCTGCTTAACAAATCAAAACAGTTGGCAGGATATGCCGACGACATAAACTGCCTTGCCAGATCACTGTCATACCTCAGAGAAGTATTCACAGACTTAGAAGATGGAGCTAAACATATAGGGCTGCAAATAAATGCAGAGAAGAGCAAGATTCTAATTCAGTCAAGGGTGGAAAGAAGAAGAAGAAGCCACAACACCACCTGGGGGGAATATAACTTCGAACGGGTAAGCCAATTTAACTACCTGGGGTCCACAGTCAGTGAAGACAACGATGAAACGATAGACGTACAAAGAAGAATAAACGCCGCAAACAGAACATACTTCTCACTACTGCCAGTAATGAAATCCAGAGACATCCACAGAAAAACTAAAATAAGAGTCTACAAAACCATCATACGTACAGTAGCTACGTATGGTTGTGAAGCATGGAGTATCTCCCAAAAATCCGCCGACAAGTTGGATATATTTGAGAGGAAGGTTCTCCGAAGGATATACGGCCCAATTAATGAAGACAATGCATGGAGAATACGCTACAATCACGAATTGTACGACTTATACAAAGAATGTAAACTTTCGACCCATGCCAAGCTACTGCGTTTACGTTGGGCCGGTCATGTCCAAAGAATGGATGACTCAAGGATACCAAAAAAATCCCTGTATCTACTACCAGATGGCAAAAGACCAGTTGGCAAACCACGGTCAAGATGGGAAGATAATGTTAAGACCGATGCAGCGAAACTGCTCAACACGAGAAACTGGAGACAAGCTGCGGAGCAGAGAGACGTCTGGAGGAAGAAGCTGAAGGAGGCCAAGGCTCGAATTGGGCCGTAGAGCCATCGAAGAAGAAGAAGAAGTTTGATTATCATCATAAATTTTTATCAGATTAAGGTTTAATTATATTTCCCTATTGGGTAATTCATTTTTGAAGTGAAACTTCTTTACGCACGCTTGACTTGGGAAACTTCTTTACGAACGCTTGACTTGGGGGGTAAACTGGCGAAAGTGTAACGAAAGTGTAACGAAAACGTTACGAAAATGTGTGATCGGGCAACGTATTATGTATTATGTATTTTATGTATTATGTATTATGTACTGTGTATTATGTACTATGTACTATGTACTATGTACTATGTACTATGTACTATGTATTATGTATTATGTATTATGTATTATGTATTATGTATTATGTATTATGTATTATGTATTATGTATTATGTATTATGTATTATGTATTATGTATTATGTATTATGTACTATGTACTATGTACTATGTACTATGTACTATGTACTATGTACTATGTACTATGTACTATGTACTATGTACTATGTACTATGTACTATGTACTATGTACTATGTACTATGTACTATGTACTATGTACTATGTACTATGTACTATGTACTATGTACTATGTACTATGTACTATGTACTATGTACTATGTACTATGTACTATGTACTATGTACTATGTACTATGTACTATGTACTATGTACTATGTACTATGTACTATGTACTATGTACTATGTACTATGTACTATGTACTATGTACTATGTACTATGTACTATGTATTACGTATTATGTATTATGTACATATTATGTATTATGTGTTATGTATTATGTATTATGTATTATGTATTATGTATTATGTATTATGTATTATGTATTATGTATTATGTATTACGTATTATGTCTTATGTATTATGTATTATGTACTATGTACTATGTACTATGTACTATGTACTATGTGCTATGTACTATGTACTATGTACTATGTACTATGTACTATGTACTATGTACTATGTACTATGTACTATGTACTATGTACTATGTACTATGTACTATGTACTATGTTTAACGTATTATGTATTATGTACATATTATGTATTATGTATTATGTATTATGTATTATGTACTATGTACTATGTGCTATGTACTATGTATTATGTATTATGTATTATGTATTATGTATTATGTATTATGTATTATGTATTATGTATTATGTATTATGTATTTTATGTATTTTATGTATTTTATGTATTTTATGTATTTTATGTATTTTATGTATTTTATGTATTTTATGTATTTTATGTATTTTATGTATTTTATGTATTTTATGTATTTTATGTATTTTATGTATTTTATGTATTTTATGTATTTTATGTATTTTATGTATTTTATGTATTTTATGTATTTTATGTATTTTATGTATTTTATGTATTTTATGTATTTTATGTATTTTATGTATTTTATGTATTTTATGTATTTTATGTATTTTATGTATTTTATGTATTTTATGTATTTTATGTATTTTATGTATTTTATGTATTTTATGTATTTTATGTATTTTATGTATTTTATGTATTTTATGTATTTTATGTATTTTATGTATTTTATGTATTTTATGTATTTTATGTATTTTATGTATTTTATGTATTTTATGTATTTTATGTATTTTATGTATTTTATGTATTTTATGTATTTTATGTATTTTATGTATTTTATGTATTTTATGTATTTTATGTATTTTATGTATTTTATGTATTTTATGTATTTTATGTATTTTATGTATTTTATGTATTTTATGTATTTTATGTATTTTATGTATTTTATGTATTTTATGTATTTTATGTATTTTATGTATTTTATGTATTTTATGTATTTTATGTATTTTATGTATTTTATGTATTTTATGTATTTTATGTATTTTATGTATTTTATGTATTTTATGTATTTTATGTATTTTATGTATTTTATATATTTTATATATTTTATGTATTTTATGTATTTTATGTATTTTATGTATTTTATGTATTTTATGTATTTTATGTATTTTATGTATTTTATGTATTTTATGTATTGGTCAATCATCAATTGGTGATATATGTGCTGCTCACTGTGTTTTGGACGATGGAACAAACATCATAATGGCAGTTGTTTACCTTTCGCCCAATAACGCAGTTAAAAATATCATAAAGTTTATATACAAAAGACTTATGATTTACGGTCGAGTAGGTTCTGAAGAATTAGGAGAAAACTATCATACGGTTGCCACTAATTTTAGCAGGAGATTTCAATATTAATTTCGCGTCCGAAGATGGACAACTCTTGGTAAACTTTCTACGAGATAAATTAGAACTGCAAATGAATAATAACCGTAATGAGCCAACTACAAGACATGGAACAACAATCGATGCAGTTTTTTCTAGATATCTGTCTAATTTTAATTCGAAAATATATGTGTCTTATTTCTCGTGCCATAAGCCTATTGTCTCGGGTTTTCCATTAACCACAGTAATTACTGATGTGTCCAATAATGAAAATAATGAATAATAATGAATAAAAATAAAAGATCTTTGCAAAAATATTTATTTACCAATGAAAACATGAAATAAATTATAATATTTGTAGGAAATTAATATATGTAAATGTACATACATGTATATTGTACACACACCCATATATATACACAGGCAGATGGAGCGAAAGAAGTTTCACTTCAGTCGTGTGGTCATAAGCACACTCATATTTTTTTTAAATTCATTATATTTATTTCTATACAGATCTCAAAATGTCTATTAATGACAAAGAAGTGAAGCGTTTTTTTTTTGTGATATCTTTTTAAACGAGCGCGAACTTGCTGCACAAGTAAACAAAAAAGGAATCGATGGTCTTCTTGAGTCTGCTAACCAAAATAATGATGGTATTTCAAGAAAGTTATTTGCTGGCCGTGACAGCAACTCTTTGAATCAAACCAAGCTTCATAATGATTGTAGAAGTATATACTCGTACAATAAAAAGGCGCGGACTCGGAAAAGTTCAGAATTTGATACTGATGGTAACTCACAGAAACGTATACAAAGCACGGGATCTTTTGACTGGGAGAATTTGTGTTTTATATGTAATCATGGTAATAACTTATCAGCAGTAACATCGAGGCCATTCCAAATATGTGAAAATATTTTACAAAGCAACAAGGTGGCTAAAAATGTCCGCGATTTACTTACAAAAACCCCGAATTTATTAGAGGTCAATGCCAATTATCACAAGCCGTAAATAAATAAATGAAAGCTCCTTGCAGAACGGAGAAATATTTTTTTACCTGACTTCCATGCTGAATTTATAACAAATTTACAAAAGCAAAGCACTTATAAGAATGAAGCGCAAGCAATACTCCCCCATGAAGTGAAATTACCCAGTGGGAAAAGGAGTGCTCTGAAGACAATGAAGGAGCACTTCCATGGAAGCATGGAGTGCTCCCTTTCCGCTCCCTCTCCATATATTTTTTATCATTAGATGTCCGCCTAGGCTAGCACTCCCGTTGAGCTCCCATAGGAGCACTCCTGCTACGATGTAGTTGGAGACAAAAAAGAGCATATAGAGCTTTTTTAATTATCTACAGTAGAGGTCAACATTAAAGTACCATAAGAAAAATTTAATATTTAAATTATTTAAATCTAAGGAGCTTGTCGGCCTATTCAGTCTCCGACTATTTATTAATATTGAGAGAAAGGTTCTTACGTTTGTTTTTAAAAACAATTCGCAAATTAGTTTTTATTTTGTTAATTTTCACAATTTTCACTCTCTAATCAAAATTTGTGTATTTCAGTCAAACGCAAGTTATGATCTGATGAAATTTTCCGTAATTTTACGTTTTCAGTATAATGGTGAGTCATCGCATCAATACAATTTTAAGTTTTGAGCTTGGCCTATTCCATTTCTTAAATATCTCCAATAATGCTCCCTTGGGAGTATGTTGAGAACCCTCCAACTTCCCTCCCTTTGGGAGTGCTCCCAATTTTTCCCGCTGGGTAATTCTTTTGGAAATTGCTTCAGATGGTGTTATATGTATTTCACTCAAAAAAAGGGTGTCCTGACATTATTTGTTCGACAAATTGGACCATCAACGAATTACTAAAAAGAGAAAAAACCGCCAAATGCAATATACAGCATATACAATACACTATCTCAAAAAATTTCACATACAGCAGTTGTAATTATAACACGAAAATGCGAATATTTCTAAGAAAATTAAGTTAATAGTTATATTTTTCTTGCAATTTATAAGAACTAACTCTAAGGAAAGAATAAAATAAATCTAAGTTCTTATTTTCTTTTATTTTCAAAAACACCGACTCTATTTCAAATTATAACTGCTGTATGTGCAATTTTTTGATATAGTGTAAGTGATATTAAAATTGATACTACAAACGATTCAGTAATTTTACACCACGCTGTCGAAAAAATCAGGGTATAAATCGATAAAATACCTAAAACTTGCGAATATCCGAACCCATCCGATTTGCAGATGAATTACGCACATAATTTTGTTCTATTTTAACGATAAAAAATTATATGAAGTTTTGCTACTCGTGTACTTTGCAACGGCTACAATGTCGAGTGTCAACAAATGTTACTGTAACTTTTGAACCGGAGGACATTTTGATCTGAAAATTTACAGAAAACTGCCTTAAGGATTTGGATACAAT